>RDPX01000158.1:459281-474475 GCA_003991215.1 Morbakka virulenta
ATCAAAAAGTTATATTTGTCAATTTAAGCATTGGCGCGATAGGAGCAATCGGAAAGAGTACACATTCGGTAGCGAAGATGTTAGCGGAAATAAGTTACGATAAAAGCGAAATCTCATATATCATAAAGAAGATCATATGTGTGGTAATTCGAACCACATATTACATATTCTGTCAACGTAGTAAGACATGGGATCAGCCTCCCCTCCGTTATTGGTGACTACGTTACTCTGTGCGTCCCTGATACCATGCCTTGATAGTGAGTGGTATTTCTTAGGTTAATGATGTAATGTATACACGGCATACAATTGTATTAAGTGATAACATGGAAAAATATATGCTTGAAGTTTAAAATTATTATTATTATTATTATTATTATTATTATTATATTATATTAAATATTTCTTTTCAGATTTTCTTTTAAGTGTGTAACATTTGGGAACTACATGACACCAGGTTATTACTCATAACCTGAGGTATTATGTCGTTCATGTATGCTTTATAGTTTCCTAGTTTTTCGATTTCTTTATAGAGAAAGTGCTTTTCTGAGAATGTGTGCTCTTGAGTTTAAAACTATTTTCTGGATTTCTGGGAATTAAATATCTACCGGGACTAAATCGACGTATATTTGAGTGCCTTTCTTCACCATACCAAGGGCTCCTACAATAACTAGTATTATCTTCGTTCTCATGTTCCACATCCGACTGAACTTGATTTCTAAGTCTTTATATTTACCAAGCTTTTCAAACTCCTTGGCAGTGATGTTGTTATCTGCTGGGACACTCACATTAATCATCTGGTACTGCTTGGTCAATTTATCCTTGATGACAATATCTGGTCTGTTAGCCTGAATTGTTCGGTCTGTTCTTCTTGGGAAATCCCATAATATGGTTACTTGTGGGATGTCTATTACTGGTAAGGGTTGGTGTTCGTACCATTTTTCAACAATTTTAATTCCATAGTAGCTACACACTTTCCAATGAATATACTGACCTACACAGTTGTGCCTGTTAGTATACTTGGCTAGGATTTGACAACCTGACACCAAATGGTCAATTATCTTGACACTTTTATTTCAGAATCTACATTTCGGATTGGCACCATTACATATAACATTTGCTTCATAGTGTTGGGTTAATAAACTCTATTATAAATCCCTTGGTTTCTGCTTTAAGACAAGCACTGCTAAGCCACCCATGGGTGTCTGATAAATCTACATCAGGTTTTTAGCTGCGTACTGGATACTGTCCATGAAGCTGTTTCATTTTCCAAGTTTCATCAATTGCTTTTTTCCCTTTTACTTTTGCAAATGTTTTCAGTTTGTGTGCATTATCAGTAACATGTTCTTCATCTCCATTCCCTTAAGCTGCATGTGGAAGGCCTATTTCAAGTTCCTCAGCAAATTGTGTTGCTTCCTTAACAATAGAATGTAACTTCTTTCTTTTGTGTTATCTGTACACTATTTTTAGCATCCAGTCCTTAGTAATACTCGGGTAACTAATGAGACCAATAGTGGATGTTTTATATGCAAGCACTAATTGAGTCAGGCAATTATTATTATTATTATTATTATTATTATTATTATTATTATTATTATTATTATTATTATTATTNTTTCCAAGTTTCATCAATTGCTTTTTTCCCTTTTACTTTTGCAAATGTTTTCAGTTTGTGTGCATTATCAGTAACATGTTCTTCATCTCCATTCCCTTAAGCTGCATGTGGAAGGCCTATTTCAAGTTCCTCAGCAAATTGTGTTGCTTCCTTAACAATAGAATGTAACTTCTTTCTTTTGTGTTATCTGTACACTATTTTTAGCATCCAGTCCTTAGTAATACTCGGGTAACTAATGAGACCAATAGTGGATGTTTTATATGCAAGCACTAATTGAGTCAGGCAATTATTATTATTATTATTATTATTATTATTATTATTATTATTGTTACACAGTGTATCTACCAGGATTGTCCCAATTCTTGTGAGAAGCTTACAAATGGTGACAAAGCGGTTGGAATAGAGTTTGAAAGAGTTGGGCATCCCTGATGTCTTGGGTGGTCTCCAAACATCTGCCATCATTGGAACCACCAACATATTGATGAAGGTGCTTAACCTCTAAAGCTGCTGGTCAGTAGCCAGGGTTAAATTTTCTCGTCTGGCAGGTGAATACCATCTCCCTGTGCAGGCTGTCATCCTGGATGTGAACTTTGTTATTATTATTATTATTGAGTGGTGGAGCAATATGAGCCCATGGGAGGGAGGGGCTCAGGTGTAGAAACCTCAACAAACCCATTTGACTCCCAGCCCAATAAGGGTAAGCTGGGTGCATGCATCACACCCATTTATTATTATTACTATTTTCAATGTTTCACTTCTCGATTTTAGTTCTTGATGTTGGTAAATTAACTTGAAACCAGGCAGCAACAAGTTACCAGAGGTTTCAAGTTTACTTTTGCAGTCTCTTATGACGACAGTACCTTTCTTAGGATACATACTGATCCTAACAATGCTGTTTTTTGTACAACTTCCATTTTGATGATTTCATCGCAATCCTTCAAATGTGATTCCAGCTTCTTACTAACCATTCCCAACACACCTGTAACAACAGGAATCACTTTAACCTTTGGCTTCCATAACCATGCAATTTCATCCTTCAATGGTTGGTATTTCTCAATCTTTTCTGTTTCCTTCACGTTTACCCTTTTGTCCCCAGGAATGGTGATGTCTATTATTTTAGCATCTTTTGTTCTTTTATTTATTATCACGATATCAGGCTTTTAGGCTTCAATGTGTTGGTCGCTTTGTATCATCCTGTCCCATAACAGTTTGTGTTCTTCATTTTTGCTACAACCATCTGACTTATGGTTGTACCACTCGTTGGCCCATTCCAAACCTGCCATACTACACATTGCCCAATGGACATATCTTGCCATGATATCATGACACCTTTTATATTCTTTCTGTGCTAACTTAAAACACTCACTTACAACATGGCTGACCTTCTCACCCCTCTCGAAACACATCCTACATAATGGTGACTCTGCTGATTTTTCAATGTGATATTTTAAATAGTTCGTTCTCAGTGATTGTTCCTGAGCACTACAAATCAACGCCTCAGTGGTACTTTTTAAGTCTCCCTTACTCAACCACCCCTGAGTTTTATCCCAATCAATGGCTCCATTTTTCTTCTAAGAATTGTCCATGCAATCTTTTCTCCTTTCACTCTCTTATCATCTCAACCTTTCCCTCTCTCTTAAAGTTTTGGACAGCAATGATAAGACCTTCCATCTTATGTCTCTTAGACAGAAGTTTAGATGTTTTTGACAGCATGCATATCTATTCTTCTCTCCAACAGAGCTTTCTTTAATTTTAGTGAACCTTTTTGTTTTCCCTAAATCACACAGACTAACTTTTTACTCATAATTTTTGGAGATTTTTGGTTTCTTATTTATGGCAAACTTAATATTCTAAATTTGCTTTTTCAATTTCTTCACTTCCTTCCACGTCAGTTACTCCACAACCTCAGTCTCTTCTTTTCCACAAAAATTGATCTACATTAGATTGTTGGATCATGCTTCGATGAATTGTTAACAGTTTCCTAGCTTTTCAGTCCATTTGTGAAGGTAAACTTTTGTCCAGTCTGCAACTCCCACTCCACATCTAATAATTAATATGGCTCTTGAGTTGATTGCTTGAATAGTATTTTCAATATTGAGGATTGACTGTAGTATTTTTCTTAATTTTCTGTAATATTCTTTCTTTAACAGGCCCTTCATTTTTTTACTTTTGATACCATCAACAAATTGCATACAATTTCTGTCCATGGCTGGAGTTTTATCAATTCACTGTTTGGTAATTATATATCTTCCAATTGAACAATCCTTCCTCTTCCATCTCCAACAATGCACCTTTCCAAAATCATTGCTAGAATTTAATACAGTTAGTGTTAGGGAGTCTAGTTCCCCCACATTCCTACCATACAGTTGTAAATCATCCATAAATTGCAGATGACTAAGTTTGCTTCTACTTCATTTACAAAGTGAATAACCAGTCTTCATTTTATATAACATGGATGTAGGATTCATGGCTGCAACAAACAAAATGGGTGACAGTGAGACTCCTTAAAAGATATCTCTGTTGCTAGCTCAACCTTTGAATTTTTCATTCTTTGTTGCAAAATTTCTCTCACTTTTTCCATGATCTTAAATATTACTAGACATTTTAGTATCCATAAATGTGGTATTTATTCAGAACTTTTTTGTAAATTAACAACTAGTCTTTTGTTCATAATTTTTCCTCTTTGTTCATTTTGAAAAATGTTGTCGTTTTTTTCTAGATGCCTGTATAGATAGTCACCTAGTATACCTGTCAGCAAAATTTTGGTTCTTTGTCAATCACAATCATGTCAGGGCATCTAGCTTCATTTGCATGTTCATTTTGGATTTTAAGATCCCACAACACCTTGCACGTCTCATTTTCTGGTACTGATTCTTGCTGGTCTTAATACTCTTGGTTTTACTTCAATTCTGTTAATGACTTTGCAATTGTTTTTTTTTGCAGCCCAGTTCTGTTGACACTTGCACCTTTTTGGAACCAACTTACTGATTTTACTTATTACATAGCTCCATGGTTTACAGTCTCCCCTACTCTATCACATATTTATTTATTGTTTTTGTTGTTTTTGTTATTATTATTACTGGAATTTTGGACAATATACAGTTTCTCTATACTGGAGTCACTATTAAATATCAAGTTACAACAAGTATTCTTAGACTTGAAGAAGCATCCTCAAAAATCTTGCTCTTCCCAATAACATTGAATCCCAGAATTACAATGCCTTTACAGGAATTCCAATTTCCTTCATGAATTGTTGTTATTATTGGAATTCCAATTTTATTCTTTGCAATAGCAAATTAAATACATACAATAAGCCAAATAAAATTTAACTACCAAATTTTGCTAGTTTACAAAAGACACAAGAATACATAAATTAGTCATTTTCCTGGCCATGTACAATTTCACAAAGGATCCTGTGAAAAATGAACAATATTTTCATCATCCATTAAATATGTTTTTTGAATTTCGTTTGCAATGTTGTTCATAAGTTTATGACTTTCAAATATCTTTTTGAGAACAGTCCTCAACTCTTTCATTCCACCATCTAGTGTGTTTCCAAGATCTAATCAAAACCATTTGCCCTAACATCATCATTACAGATGTAGTCTTCAGAGTTTCTGGGTTAACCACAAATGATATTCCTGCTCTTGGTCTTTATGAAAACTCTGCTTTGCTGTTCCTTTGCTTCATAATTCTTAGTTCTTCTAGCTTTAACACCCTTCTTCAACCAGCTTTTCAACTTCTCCGAGGTTGCCTTCTACCTTCCTTGAATTACTTCCCCTTTAATTGATATTTTGCCTGCTTGAAAATGGATTCTTACTCTAATATCCTTCATTGTCTTTGTTGCTTCAGTCACAATTAAATTCTCCTCCTTCGGCATTTCCACTTCCAGGAGAACCCATTCTGCAGCCTTTACTTTGAAGTAAACATATTGGTATTTCTAAGATACAAAATCCAACTGGAGAAAAGCTGACCCCTTGCAGAAATCTACATGAGATGCCAATCCATCTACTTGTCAGCTTTACCCCCTTTCTCTATATCCCCAGTCTTGTTTTCCACTTTTCCATTAGCTATGATATCAATGTTATCACTTCTTTTGGTTGGCCAATCAAGTGGTAAACTCTCAACATCCAGCCATGGTGTACTTTATAATGCACCTTTTTATAATGATAAAAGATTCTTATGATATTGCTTTACTTCTCCCATGATACGTCTATCAGTAAATAACTGATCCACCATTCCCAGGACACCTACTGTTCCTAATTGGCCTTCATCCCATATTTCATTTTCCATGATGTGTTCTCTCATATACTTTGCTACAGTTCCTGTCAATATTTTGTATAAAGTATTCAAACACTGGTCTGTAATTATCTTCATCTTCTAGATTCTTGGTTTCAGGGAATAATACTATTCTTCCAGTTGGCCACCAAGTAGGTATCAATGAATTATTTTCCTTCAGGGCAGTAAAAGCTCTGGTGATTTTCCACCAACTATTCTGTATACTGTATACTGTGGAGGTGGTATGACCCTTTGGGATGAATTTGAGAAACATCCAGACCTGGTGTAATGTTGCCAGGTTTCTTTTTAAATGAAACTTTTGCCAAGAACTTTAAAGTGTATCGCAAAGGCTAACAGGATCAAAGAATGATGCCATATATTTTAGAAAAGTTTGAGAAAAAAGGTAAGAACAAAATACAGGACTCACAGAGCAGTTTTTATCCATTCAAAACATTTAATTAGCTTTTTTTTTAATGACCCTGCACACCTTTGTTATCAGAATGTGATTTTATCCTCCTCCTACTGAAGTCTTGATTGTACTGGCTAATCCACTCAGTTTATTGACCATTTGTTTCCATTATTGTTCAGAATTTTGAAAATTGCGGTCATCTGGCTACTGCTATTCCATTTTGTTTATTAATCTTCAATTGTTTTCAGGGTTGAACAAAATTTTGAAAATTGAGGTCATCAGATCAGAAAAGCAAAGGAATTTTCTACTGTCCTCACTGTTGCATAACTGCATCTGTTTAATGCTACTTTTCACTCAGTTGATAGTTACATTGTTATTGAAATATCTGTAGTATTTGAAAGAGGATGCTTGGTTGAGTATTACAACAGAGAAAGAGATACAAAGACCATTTGAGACCATTAAAGTTTAGGTAAATAAGATGAGTTTTGGGTGTGTTGCTTGTTTAAGTGACATGAGAAAAAATTGTTACATTTTGTTACATTCCTTTGAGTAAAAGTAACCAACCGTATTGAAAGAAAACAAAAGCAATATCATATTATTCACCATTATAGCAAGCTAGCTTCCCTGACACACATTTTCCATTGGGTTGTAGCATTAAATATAAAAGAATTCAAAACATGTATATAATGTTGAACAATATTTGAGTATATACATGGTATTAATGAATAATCATGAATTTATAATATAGTAAAAAAAATAGTGAATTTAGAGAGTTACCACAACAGCGATGCGGATTGAAAAACTTGTGTGGTGAAGTGCCACTTTTTCAGCATATACATATGAACACAAAGGTGTGACCTCTAGACAGACACTGACCAACTTCAGGTTTCCTTAGCATTGCAAGCAAGTTGTGTTTAAATTCACCTCTCTCTCTCTCTCTCTCTCTCTCTCTCTCTCTCTCTCTCTATATATATATATATATATATATATATATATATATATATATATATATATATATATATATATATATATAATCAGGTGGGGTATGATTGAAATGAAATGAAGCCAACAGCTGACGTTTGAAAGACTAGTTACAGTCTAACAAATTGTGGCAGCCCATTTCTGGTATATATATATATATATATATATATATATATATATATATATATACATCTGAGTGTGTGCTTGTGTGTGCGTGTCAATGCATGTATCAATGTGTTGCCACTTGTGACCTGTATAACAGGAGATATTTGTTTGACTTTCCAAGGAAAGTTATGTTGATTTCCATGAGTTTTAAGTGTATAGTGACAATCTGTACAAGCCCCCACTCCCAAGTTAAAGAGTCACAATGCAGGTAGGAATAATTTTGTTTTTCAATGTGAAGAGGAAAGAAAAACGTATTATCTGGTTTAGCTATAAGCAGAGAGTCTATCACATAGATAGCTTGTAGGAGAATTATCTGAGGTGAAACAGGTCACCAAAGGATTTATCATTCATATACATTTGACTACAGCTTTGACTTACGGTAAATTGTAAATGGAATTTGACAACATATTTTAATGTCTCGAATGTATTTTAGTTGTTACAGTCACAGAATATTGGTAAAATCATATTGCTTCTTTTATGTTTATTTGTTGAAAAATAAACAGGTAATAGAAGAAGGATTCCAGGGATCTGGTTCAATTTGTACGGCACGGGATGTGTGTGCAAGGTGTTTGAATTTTGCACTAAAGAACACAGAAGGAAAACGGAACATACATGAAAAGGAAGGACTTGATCCTTCGGAAGGGACAAAAATGTCAGGTAAAGATCGCCGTGCATATGAAAACAAGTTGAAAGAAAAGCTAAATGTAACAAAGGGAAAACTTGATCATGCATCCATTGTGGCATTTATTGTTGGATTTGAAGAAGACAAGCCATTTGAACTCTGTAGAAATGCAAAAGATCAGGAATATCAAGAGCTTCTCAGTTCAGGTACATTCTTCAGTAACTTTTTATTGTTTTGCAAGTACATACTAAATCTTCATAGTAAATTGTTAGGAGATTTAGAGAGATGTTTCCTTCATTCATAGGAACTTAATTCTTTAAGAGGCTAGAAGTCGCATCTTTTGCTACACATTTTGTTTACTTTGGGGTTTTTTGTACTGTTATTGTTTTCATTTGTTTAATTATTGGTTTTACCCTTCCCCGACTCTGTTTCAACATATGAAGACTCATTAGTGGTAAGAAGAGGCAAGATGGAGGAAAAGCATTGGATGGAATCATGCAATGAGTTCCTTACATTTGTTGTACAACCTCATGTAAACAGGTTTCAACTTCTATGAAATTGAAAATGCCCATGTAAAAGACTAATGTAGATAAGGACTTTATTTATAAACGAATATTTGCTTATAGCATTTTGAGACATAATTTGTGTATACGTTTATTGCTCCAGTCAAAGATGCTCGCTTTTGACAGGGAAAATAAAATATTAAAGACAACGAGACCCAAACGAACCAAAGAGAAACAATCCCTGCCCTACAGCACAGTAATCATATTAACAGTATATCTTATCTCTCTCTCTAGGTGCCACAACCATTCCAGACGCTGACGATTGTGGTTCTCCACAGATTCCTATCTCTCATCATATGTAGCAGATCTCCAGCTTTTACCTTTTCCTTCTCACTTGCTGATATACACTTTTTAACATAGCACTTGAGACTTCCCAAGTATATTAATCTTTGTCTTCCTCTGTTTCTTTTGCCTTCAATACGACCTGTAAGGGTAAGATTTTTTAGTCCTTTCTTTTTCATATGCCCCATAAACCTCATCTGCCTTTGACGGATTGTTTTTATCAGACACCTTTCTGTTCCAGATTTCCTCAAAACGTTTAATTGTCTACCCATGATATTCTCATCATTCTCCTGTCAAACCACAGTTCAACAGCTTCTAGTCTCTTTTGCATTTGATGGTGACAGAGTAGATGTTACATAACCTTCTAGTACCCTCTTCTTTGTAGCCATTGACGCTGTGTTTCAAGATCTTCGGTAATCTTTCAAAAGTGTCTTTTGCAATCCCTATCCTTCTCTTGATTTCCAGATCACACTTTCCATTCTCTGCTATTTAGCTACTTAAGCAATTGAACTTGTCAACTTGCTGTATGGGGTCATTTCCAATATACAACTTGCACTTGGGACTTTGGTTCTTATTTATCATCATACATACTGTTTTCTTGCGATTTATTTCCAGTCCTTTCCTTCTACTTTGGTCAACTATTTCATATATTAGCCTTTGCAAACCTTGTTCTGAGCCTGCAACCAGTGTCTTATACCCTTACACTATATATTGTCTTATACTCATATCTTATACCCTTCCGGAAATATGGCTGCCAGTACTAAGGAAAGAAACACAACAAACAAAACATAGGTATGGCGCCACTCCAAAACAACTCTATCCCTGTCCACAGGGAGGCCAACTTTGTCGAAGTATGAAACAACCGTACTTATCCCGCGAAACATAGCACAGAAAAAGCTTGTGACTCGTGACATATTAAAACTCCTATAGCTATGTTTTCCACTGAGTCCATAAAGTCAAGAATTTTCAAGGTTATTTATTATTCATAGCCCATTTTACTCGGAAGTTAATTCGAAGAGAAAACCAAATTGGGTACAGAAGTACTATGTGATAGCAAGGTTCAAACTAGAAATGCCTTACATGTTAATCAAACGATTTTTATTTGCCGGGTTTACTCTGGTGTAAGATACTGTTTTTGATACAGCTTGTCTTAAATATACAACGTTTTAACGCCTCTACTTGTTAAACAAAAGTTTTGATAGTGTACTTGAATCGTCACAGTTTTATTTCTTACATTAAAGTTTCAAATTGAAAAAATGCTGAAATCTTGTTCTTTTTACCCAAACTAAAACCTTCAATTGGAAATATTACCCATAAAAATACACTCGCTCTTTCCTTTCCCAAGTTAAATAATGATACAAGTTCTCTGCTAGTCAAATAACTACTTCATTCTGCATGTGATTAGAAATGGTGCATATCTTTGTTGTCCGGACCTCTCACTATATAGAAGAGCTACTTTTTCTACTATGGATGGATCTAATAAGAAAGTTCACGAAAACTTTGACCCATATTGTGTACTAAAATCTTTCTTTATGTACTACGTTTGAAACAGTGATTTACATACACTAGTTTGTTGCAAGTTGGTTTTTCTTCTTGAAACTTAGCAAGATTTGGAAGAAGTTTGTAGCTTTCGCTTTTGGACTGCTAAATTGTAGAGCTCGCTCGCTGTTGATTTTTTTGTTCCTGTAAGATGGAATTTTTAACTTGTCAAACCTTATGGCTGTAACTTGACTTTAGGTTTATTTAATTTCTCACTTTTAGAACAATTTTCTTTAAAAGGTTTTTATATTTAGGGTATTTTTGACAAGACGTAACTCCTTAACAGATATTGGTAAACAACCAAACCTTTTTATCTGCTCAAGGCTTTGTCGCAGCCATTGGTGGGGGGCGGGGGGCAACTTTATGACACTACGAGATTTTGCATTAGCATTATGCATTTCCGTCGCAGAATATTGCCCTCCTGTGTGGACCCAAAGCCCTCACTGTAAGAAGCTTAATGTATCTCTCAACGAATGTCGGAGGTTTGTTAGTTCCTGCATCAGATCTACTCGCATCAACCTACTTCCGATTTTCGGAGGCATTGAGCCAGCCGAGATCCAAAGGGATAAAAGTATTCTTAACTCACAAAAGCTTGCTTTGGAGGACACTTTACTCTGTCAGTCCAATGGTGTACATTTTCAAAGCGGTCACCTATATTAAATTAGGCCGCGCTGTGCGTGTAAAAAGTGTCTGTGCTCACATTGCCAGGGATTGCCCATCAGCAGTTTTATGGAAGGAGAAATAATTGAATTAAACACCGAATTTTTTGTCGCCATGTGTATCTTTATCGCTTGCCAGAGGCCGAACAGTTCTTAGTAGTTGTAGTTATTGTTTATCACTTTTGTGTCGAGATATACACAACCTTCCTTTCCTCTTTGGCTAGAACAAGATCGTGAGCCTTGGTTGGCAATCTTCCTATGAGAGGGAAGGAAAACTCAAAATAACAAACCAACCGCAGTTGTAAATTCTAGGTTGATGTCTGGCGCGATGCAGCTATGTCGCTTGGTCAGGATTGGGTTTTTCGCTTTGAACAGCAGCTCTCCTAATGAGTGTTAAATGCAAAACCCTAATAATGAAAATAAGGGCGTGAATGTGACTGGAACTGTATGTGAAGGTCTTTCGCCGCCCGGCTGGTGTTCCCCGGCACAGCAGCGAGGACCCGGTCGTCATCTTGCGACTGCTAGAATGAAGTGGACTAAAAAAGTAAACAGGATCCTTATGGAATGGTACTATCGTAGTATACCCTTTAACGAAGAAGGCAAGAGAGAGAGAGAGAGAGAGAGAGAGAGAGAGAGAGAGAGAGAGNAGAGACAGAGAGAGACAGAGAGAGACAGAGAGAGAGAGAGAGAGAGAGAGAGAGAGAGAGAGAGCGACAGAGCGCGCCATAGATGAGGGAAGGAATGTAATTGGTTTAGGAAATGAAACAATTACAGAAAAAAATGAGGTAGAGATAGGAAAAGTAGAAGAAAACAACATAAATCAGGAAAAAAAACCAACTGTAGATGAGCTAAGGGAAATTCTGAGAAAGTGAAAAGATTGTAATGGCATATCCTTCAGAAAAATCGATAAGAAATCCCAAAAGACAAAAACCGAGAAGGTTAATTATGCTACCATGTATGCAAAGACTAAAAACATCACTGAAACGAATAGCTTGATGTTTGATACCGGTGCCTCTTGTTCTCAGAAAATTAAACGCAAAACACGAATGACAAGGAAGACAAGTGACCCTAAATTAATTACTTCTTATGGATGACTTATGGCAAAAATGAGGACCAAATTGACTTGCTGGTGAAAAGGGTCCATATATTTGGTGAGGATATACGCATGGAATTTTCAATAAAAAATGTGTTGTGTTGATTATGAAGAGGGGTGGGATCACCAGGTGTGATGGTATTAATCTTCCGAATGGGGAGGTAATGAATGAGGTTGAAGAGAAAGGTTATACATATTTAGGAATAATTGAGTTAAACAAGATCAAATTTTAAAATCCAATTCCAAATGTTTAATTTGGAAATCTTAATTGAACAGAAAAAATAAGATAACCGCGATAAACACCTGGGCAGTAGCAATTTTTAGATACGGGGCGGGGATAATTGAGTGAAGGGACAGTAAGTTAAAAAGGATTGACAGGAAAACTAGAAAATTGATGACGATGTATAGTGCGTTCCACCCAAAAAGTGACGTTGATAGGCTTTATATGAGATCTAAGGAGGTTTAAACAACAATGGTTGGAAAAAACTATGTAAGGCCAGTTTGTGAAAGTAACTGCTGATACAGTAGATGAAGAGAAGACATAGAATTGGCTAGCAAAAGGCGACTTGAAAATAGAAAAAGGCTCTGATATCTGCCGCACAGGAACAGGCAATTAGGACAAAACTACGTTAAACATAAAATTGATAAAACTCTTGACAGTCCTATATGTAGAATATGTGGAAAAAGAGGAGAGAGTGCAGCACCTAGTTAGCCAGTGTGAAAAGCTGGCGCAAAATGAATATAAAAGAAGACACGGAGGGGTTCCTGGAAGGATTCGCTGGGACTTACGCAGGAAGAGCGGTTTAGAGCACAAAGAGAAATGGTATGAACATTCTCCGGAAGGGGCGATAAAAATGATAACGTAAAAATTTTATGGGACATCCATATACAATGCGATAATGTAATTGCGGCAAGAAGACCATATGTTTTATTGATTGATGAACAAGAAAATACATGGATTATCTTTGATATCGCTGTACCGGCTGACAAAAGAATAGAAGAGAAATACCAATATTTAAAAGGAAAAGTAGGAAGGCTGATGCTTGCGAAATGTGCGAGCGGTACCTTTTGTGATAGGAACTTTGCAAAGTGTTAGCAATGGGTTTCAGAAATGAATTTGGAGATTCAGCACAATATTGTGGAAAACGACCTTGTAAGGAACAAGAAGGATAATAACAAGAATACTAGTAATGTAATAAGTGGAAAATTAAACCTTATTAACCCTAGGTCATTATCTATGACTCGCCTAATAAGGAGATATGACGGCAATAACATCAGCTAGATAATAAGAGTTTTCAAATAATAATAATAATAATAATAATAATAATAATAATAATAATACCCTTTGGCATACATAACAACATGGCTCTTTTTGCCTGTGCGTTGTTTTTGTCACCAAACAGGGCAATAACAAATATCCAATCTGTATTCAATGCTGCAATATCAGACTTAGTGCTAGTACTAAGACATCTTTCCATGTATTGTCAGCTATCAGGCTAGGAGTGGGAAGTGCTGTAGTCATGAGTTGTTGTCATACAGCAACAACCGCTTGAGCAATGTGCCTTTCCTCACTGGTTGTGAGGCGCCACTTGCAAGGTTGAAGTGATGTTTTCATTTTTATTTGGTTATTTTATCTCACTCTTCTGGCTACGGTACATGTGCCTGCATTCAACTTTCCTGGCTTGTTGTTGGGCGCTGAATGTGGGTTTTTCACCCATCCATCACTAGATGGTGTGTAACCACTCGATAATAAAATAATAATAAATAAATAAATGATAATCAATTTGAAGTACTTTGGAACACAGTTAAGATATTCAGTGACAACATTAAAATGCAATTTAGATTGGACAAATGTGCCAAGACATACATTAAAGGGGGAAAACTGAGAAATACATCAAGCATAAAGCTAGATGCTACAACGTTTTATCAAGAACTCGATCAAGAAGGCACATATAGATATTTAGGCATATAGGAAGGCAATGGCATCAAACTCGCAACAATGAAAGAAAGGATCAGAAAAGAATACTATCGAAGAATTAAGATGGTCCTAAAAAGTGAGCTGAATTCACCCAATAAAATTACTTCCCTTAACACTCTGGTAGTTCCTGTGGCAACATACAGTTTTAATGTAATTAACTGGTATTTGAAAGAAATCAGAAAAATGGATGCCTAGACGAGAAAGATAATGACAATGCACAGAATGAATCATCCTAAAGCAGATGTAGAAGTGATATATCTGGCAAGAAAGGAAGGAGGAAGAGAACTGATTCAACTGGAATGTACTAACAAAACAAGCACTATAGGTTTACAAATTTACCTGAAAGAAACAAAAGATAAGCTGTTGAAACAAGTACACAAACATGAAAGCGACAAGAAGTTATATTGGATCCAAAAAGAGGCTAATAAGTTTCAAAGGGAAATGGGATTTCAAATGGAGAGTACTGAAAATGAAAAGGCTGTGCCAAATTACAAAGAAAGTGAAATCTCTAAAAGAAACAGTAAAGAAAAAGATTATGACCAACATGAAAGAGAGATGGAAAGTGAAACCGCTACATGGACATTACCCTGAGAGAATTGACAGAGCAGATGTTGACAAAGAATTGACACATGAATGGTTGCAAAGCTCAGGATTGAAAGCGGAGACAGGTTTGCTGATAGCTGTATAAGATCAAAGTTTAGCAACCCGATACTATGAGCGCAAAATTGTCAAAAATGGAACTGACCCGAAATGTGGATGATGCCATTAATTAGACGAAAGTGTGGAGCACACATCTGGCTTACTTGCTCTAGATAAAAAGGAATATTTAGAAAGACTTGATAAGGCACTCACTTATATTCACTGGAATATTTGTAAATACTACTAGAATATAGCCAGTAACAAATGGTATGAACATAAACCAACCAAAGTTGCTGAAGGAAATGATGTTGCAGTATTATTTGATATGCCTATTAACACAGACAAAGAAATCAAAGCAAACAGGCCGGATGTCG
>RDPX01000158.1:489468-503950 GCA_003991215.1 Morbakka virulenta
GAATAGTAAGAATAATAAGAATAAGCGTCCTGTGTATGACAACAAACTGCGTTCGACGTGGGCGAATGAGATTACCCCTTTGCCACAACTACCTCCAGGTCACCCGTGTGCAAGGTGTAGCACCTGTTAGCCTACTCCGAGGCGTTTAAATACTGGGTTGACGTCCGGGGGAGTTAAGTCTGTCCACGATCCGCGATGTGTTCGAAGTACCAAATGGTAAATGTCGCGGAATACTTAGCCCCTTGGCAGTAAGGTTAAAATGCACCCCGAAATGATATGAAAACAAGAAGTAAAACATACCGCATGGTCCGTCGCGCGGGTCAACAAGGGACGCGTCCCTCAGGGCGAGACCAGCCTGAGGTCGAATAGTTCACAACTGTATCTAATTCTTCTCAAAATCTCAACCCACTTGGTCACCAGGACGGGATTGTTCCCAACCCTGGCCCAGTGGGCTCACGACCAAAAAGTAATCAAAAGGAAAAAAGGAAAAGATGCACCAGAGAAGAATATAAGGAAGTTTTATATTGCTTTTATCAGGCTTTGGAAAAACCTCAAAGCAACAATACCGAAGATGCTTATATCACTTGGTGTAGACCCAACAGTGAAAGTGACAAATTTGATATGTTATATGCAAATAAACTAGCGAATATAAGAAGATACATCATGCAAAGTAAGAAATTGGCAGATTTGGAAATAACACAGATCAAAGGGCAAGTAAAAATAGACGAGGGAATTGATTGATGATAGAATTTTTGAAGGTAGAGATATGAATATTGAAAACGTGGATGGTGATGAAGGTTTGGCAGAAAATCAAGGTATTGAAAGAGAGGAAGTTGGCGGAATTGGAAATAATAGTGAAAGAGAATGATATTGCTGAAGCTGTAACGCTGGTGAACAATGTCAATTAAGAAGAGTTAGCTTTAATGAAAGTGGATATCATAGAGGAATTTTCTATTGTTAAACACACAGAAATAACGGATAGGGAACCTTTAATGAAAATAAGGCATTCCCACAAATATAAGAACTTACTTATCTTAGGAAATAAAGCATTAAATCAACTTTGCGAGGAGATAGACATGACAGAATTAAACCAACTAATATATGCAACATCCAAAGTCCTTTAACATAAATGTGGCACAAAAAATATAGCAAAAAGAAACAACAAAAATAAACGGAAACCTACCAAGTCCAAGTGGCAAGTTAAGATCCAAAAAGAAATTGAAATGTTTAGAAAGGAAATCTCTATACTAGACGAATTGCAGAGGGATAAAGAAGTATAATCTGGAAAAGCAAGGAAATTAATAAGAAAATACCGCGTAGATAATAAAGAGCAAATACCAACTATTAAGGAAGATCTGAAACAAAAACTTCAAGTAAAAGCACAAAGACTCCGTCGTTTCACCAAAAAGAATAATTTCGATAGACAAAATAAGTTATTTGAAACAGATGCCAAAAAGTTCTATCGAGAAATTGGAAAAACGCCAATTCTTGCAGAGGAAATACCATCGAAGGAACGGATCACCGAATTTTGGAATACCATCTGGGGTAATGAGAAAGAACACAATGAAAATGCTGAATGGATAAGAGACCTGGAAAGTAATTCTACTGACATCTCTGAACAACAATGGGATGCTATGAACATCGATGAAATTACCAAAGCGCTAAAAAAGTCGCATAAATGGAAATCTCCTGGAATTTACCAAGTTCCAAATTTCTGGTTAAACACCTTAAACTCTTCTCGTTCTAAGCTGGCTTCGAATTTTAGTAGATTGATGACGGAGACAAATTCAACACCTAAATGGTTCTATCAAGGCACTACCTATTTACTTGCAAAAAGTAATGACACTGCAAACCCCCAAAACTACCGTCCCCTTACTTGCTTTTCGACCTCCTATAAGTTATTGACATTTATATTATCTGAAAGAACATATACACACATGGAGGAAAATAACATCTTTCCGATAGAGCAAAAGGGCTGCAAGAAAGGTTCCTATGGCTGCAAAGACCATCTTCTTATAAATAGAATGATATTGGAAAGTGCGAAATGAAAAGATCTAAACTTGAGTACTGCATGGATCGATTATAAGAAAGCCTTTGACAGTGTACCTCACTCGTGAATATTGCGTTGTCTTGAACTGTTTAAAGTATCCCCTATCTTTATTCATTTTCTTAAAACATCTACGAAACTATGGGAAACCAATCTTCTTCCTCGCTCCAATGGTGTCTTATGTTACCTTGGTATGGAAATCAAAAGTGGAATTTTTCAGGGTGACTCTCTATCTCCCCTGCTATTTTGTATGGTGCTGATACCTTTATGTCGACTATTGAACGAAACAGCTTGTGGATATAAAATCGATGAAAGCAAAATAAATCATCTCTTTTACATGGATGATCTGAACCTTTATGCTTGTAATGATGGCGAACTAGAAGGACTGTTGAAAACAGTAAAAGCATTTAGTGATGACATAGAAATGGAATTTGGGTTGGACAAATATGCAAAAGCCACATTTAAGCGAGGAAAGTTAGTTAACACCAACAACATTGAACTTGATGGCGACACAGGTATCATGGAACTCGACCAAGAGGGGACGTACAAATACCTGGGAATCAACGAAGGAGATGGAATACAACACTCACAAATGAGAGAGAAGATCAGAAAAGAATGTATACGCAGAGTTAGGTCGATCTTGAAAACAGAATTGAACTCAAAAAAATAGAATAACAGCAATCAACATCCTAGCGATACCAGTAGTAACATAGTTTTAACATCATCAATTAGAACCTTAGTGACCTCCAATGACTAAACGCCAAAATTAGAAAACAGTTTACTTGTTACAGGATGCACCACCCAAAATCGGACATAGACCGGTTATATGTTCCTAGGGTAAAAGGAGGTAAAGGATTGATACAGTTAGAGGTCTCATATAAGACTTCTACTATAGGGCTTTGTCAGTACTTGGACAATGCGCACGAGTGGAAGCTCCAATTGGTGAATGTGCATGAAAACTCAAAGAAACTCCACTCTGTTGTCAAAGAATCCCAAAAATTTTCTCGGGAACTAAATCTTGAAATTGAAAACGACAATCTTACAACACCGACAAAGATTGCTAGTAAAGCAAAGAAACACGCTAAAAATTTAGGGTTAAAACATCTCGAATCACGATGGCAAGAAAAGCCTCTCCATGGACAGTTCGCAGCTCGGATCAAAAATGCTGATGTAAATACCATTTCAACCCATCAGTGGCTCCGAAACTCTGGACTGAACGCGGAAACGGAAGGCTTTATTCTTGCCGCCCATGATCAAAGCTTATTAAGATGAAATTATCAGGCAAATGTCTTGCGCAATGGTGCAGATCCAAATTGTAGATTTTGCGACGAAAAAGTGGAAACAATTGATCACCTTGTCCCTGGTTGTTCTATTTTAACTCCAGGGGAATATAAAAACAGACACGACAGAATTGGACAATTCCTGCATTGGAAAATCTGCAACCAGTTTTCTATGAACATTAATTCTAACTGGTATGAACACCATCCCGAACCTGTTACAGACGGACAAAATTTTACAATTCTCTGGGACTTCCCAATCCATACTGATCGCACGATACATGCCAACCGCCCTGATATTGTCATTAAAGATAGGACAAACAACACCTGCCTCCTCGTAGACATGAGCGTAGCATGATATAGAAATGTCTCCGCCAAAGTGTTTGAAAAACTTGAAAAATATAAGGCTCTTGAAATTGAAATTGAAAAGATGTGGCACCTAAAAACTAGAACTGTTCCTGTAGTGATAGGTGCTTTGGGCCTGATAAAAAAAGGGACTAGTGTATACCTTGACAAAATTCCAGGAAACCCTTCTCTTCATGAAATTAAAAAAAATAGTATTAAATAGCACAACGCCTGTACTACGAAGGGCGCTCACTATGTATAAATTGACGTCTTCACCACCTTCTCACCTTGTAATTCATTGTGCAGCTGATGTTCGTGAATTGTCCTGAATAATATCTATATACCTTTTTATACTTTATTTATAGATTTTTTTATATTGAATATTTTATTATTATTTTCTCTTTTCACAAAAACCCTTTCCTATTTCACTCACTCTAGGTCACTAGTAGTGACCCGGTGTTTAATCTTACACAACAATTCAAAGAGAAATTTTTTTCATAATAATAATTACAAAAAGTGATGTAGATCGACTTTATATTAATCGAAAAGAGGGTGGGAGAGGATTAATGAGTTGTGAAGATGCCATCAGGAGTGAGGAGAATAATTTGGGATGATACCTAACGAACTCAGCTGATACTCTGCTGCAAGGTGTCAAGTATGTGGGGATATGAGACGTTAAGAACTGTCAAGAAGCCCGAGTTTAAGAGATTTTTGTATGAAAAAATTGGGCTCACCACCTAAGAAAAATCAGAAAGAAAAAAGAAAGAAATGGACAAGAGAAGAGAACAAGGACGTTTTATATTGTTTTTACTGTGCTGTAGAGAATCCTGAAAATAACAGCACCGAAGATACTTTCCTGAAATGGTGTGCGCGCAACAGCGAGAGTGACAAATTTGATAATCTAGACGCAAATAGACTGGCGAAGCAAAGAAGATACATTAGTCGTAAAAAAAAACAACTGATATTGAATTAGCACAAATTAGAGAACAGGCTAGGTGTGACGCAAGGGGAGAAGGTGTTGATGATGATGTTGAGGAAAGAGTAATCACGGACAATAATATTGTTGAAGATAATGGAGGGTTGATTGAAAATCGAGACACTGTAAGGCCACAAGAAAATGAACTCCAAAATGATGGGGAAGTAGGGAATGGTAACGATGAGGCTGGTCATCAGGAAAATGGTGTCAATCAAGAAGAGGTTGTTTTAACCGTCAGTGCCTATATAACACTATATTGGTTGAATCGATGATAATACTGTGGCTGCAATTGTTAATACAGTTCCTCCAAAATACTGCATTATTAGGGACGAAAAGAATCTTCGGGAAAATGGTGGATATGTAATAGAGAGAAGACCAAATGATAACTGTTTAGTGGAATAAGACTATCCAGTTGAATAGTAATAATAATAGTTATATTAATGGTAATAATAATAGTAATGATAGTAGTCTAGTTTTGTACAGTGGATTTTTATGTGTATCTAGAGATTTTGGTAACATTGAAGAATAAAACACGACATTTAAACCCAGTGTGTCAGTCGCTATATCTCTCCATAAACTAAAATGTGTAAGATACAACCACAGTAAATTATAATAAACAGTAATAACCGCCAGAACAGATCGGGACAGAAGATAGAAGAAGCAGTACTGTGGAGGGTAGGTTTTTATTTAGAAATAAATATGTACAACGGCTACTTCACGAGTTTGTGGCTATTTCCTTTGGCATTCATAATTACTGTTATTATTTCATTACCACCGCCATTGGTAGCATTGATGCTTATATCATCGTTTGTTGCATATTTAGGGTCACCAAAACGGTATACAGGATCAGGAAGCCCTAGCCTTCGATCTCGAGTACCAGCTACAATTGATGAAAATGATTCGAACTTTTTTGAGGTTGAGATGCAAGATTTCAATGCAGCGAATTCAGAGGTACAAATATTGTATATTGTATGCATATATTTATGACTTGATTTTGTGGTGCTTCTTTGATGAATTTTGTATTTACAAGCCGAACGTTGGCACTATTGTTGAACTGATTTTGAATAAAAACAATTAAAGAATTCAATTTTTTACTCCCAAACCTAGAACATTAGGTTAAAAGCTTTATTTGTAACTCATACCTACCGAGTGATAAGTAGTGGTTCCTATAACGTGTTTCAAAATGTTATATTTGAAGGTGCATCATCAATCTATATTCACTGTACACTATTACTAATTGTATATATACTCAATCTGCAGGCAGTACTTTTTCCCCCTTTGTTGGCTCATCAGTACAGCACACAGCTTCTGAGACATAACTCTCTGACCATATTGCCGGAGCAAACACAGCTTTAAGAGTTATTGTGGGATCCTGTCAGAGTGGTCAAACCATATATATATATATATATATATATATATATATATATATATATATATATATATATATATATATATATATATATATATATATATATATATCATCACCATCATCACGTACGGAAGGCTCATATTTGAGCTACCGTGGCTTCCTTCGTCATGGCTCTCCACTTGATCCCGTCCTGTGTTGCTCTGTATGCCTGTACTATGGAGGGTCCAGATTCTTCCCTGATGTTTTCCATGTACCCTGTTCTTAGCTTTCCTCTTTTCCTAGCTCAACCAACCATGCCCATCATCAGTTCGCTTTTCAAGCGTATCGCTTCGTAGTATGTGTCCTACGTAAGAGAGTCTTTGGTTCACTACGGTCTGCAGTAGTCGCTTGTGACACTGAATTCTCCCCAAGGCGTCTTGGTTCGTCAATCTCTCCGTCCAATTTATTCCTAGAATTCTCCTGTAAGACCACTGGTCAAAGCTGCAGAGTCGTCTCCTATCACTCTTTTTGAGAATCCATGTCTTACAACGATAGGCTGCAATCGGAAAGACTAGTGTGTTTAGTAATCACAATTTCGTTTTCCTTGATATTGATCTGCCTTTCCAGACTGGTGTGAGCACTGATATTGCGTTTTTTGTGAAAGGAATCCGCTTCTTTATTTCAGGGGTATCGCCATAATCATGAGAACTCCCAAATTTGTGACTTGTCTGACGTTTTTTAATGGTTGACCATTTACCAATATACTGCGTTCATCGTCGCTTTCTTTGCAAAGGATCTCCAACACCCTAGTCTTCTTTGTATTCAATGAGAGTCCAGCGGTTTCCGAGCTTCTTTTCACTCTGTGAACAAGGTCTTGTAGTTCCTCCAATGTACTCGCTATCAATACTAGATCTTCACCATAGAATCTAAGGTTTCTGATGGGTCTTTCCCCTTCTCTCACGCTTCCTTCGAAGCCTTCCAGCGCTTCTCTCATTATGCATTCCGAGTAGATTTTGAATAGGTGTGAGGAGATGGTACAGTCCTGTCTCACCTCCTATTCAATTGGGAACCATTCAGTGTACCCGTGTCTTGCGCGTACTTTCGCTTTTTGATCCTTGTACATTCCCATCAGTAAGTGGATGATGTGTATAGGTGCTCCAATCCACTTCGTGTCTACCCATAGTCTATCATCCACCACCGTATCAAAAGGCTTTGAATAGTTAATAATGCGAATTTGTATATTTTTGTTTCTGGCTCTGGGTTTTTTCTGCCGCAATCTTTGAGTTAGAGATTTCGTTTCTTGTTCCCCAGCCTGTTCGAAAGCCTGCTTTTTCTTCTGCAATATCTTGGTCCAACGTTGTTTTCTGCCTTTTGGCAATGATTTTTATTAGATTTTGGTATTGTGGCTGATCAGTGCAATTGTGCTATGGTTATAACACTCCAAAGTGTCTTTTTTTCTTTGGTATGGGGATTAATATCGAATTCAGCCATTGCTTCTCTTCCCAAATCTTGGTACAAAGCTGTGATAGAAGATTATCCCTATTTCTCCAGAGTTCGTTATTAACTCTGCGGTGACCTCGTCATCCCCTGGGCTCTTTCCTTCCTTCAGGTCCTTATTGCTTTGGTTCCTTTTCTATTTTTTCCATCACTAGGTTGAAGGTTGGTATATGGTTATTCTTTTTATATAGGCTTTCGCAGTATTCTTTCCACCTCTCGCGTACCTTTTCTGCTTCGCAGATAACGTGGCCCTCTTTATCTTTGATTGTGCCAGGTGTTTGCTTTAAACTTCTTTATTAGGTTCTTTATCCCTTGGTACAAGTCTGTTGGAATTGGTGATAGAGTTTTCCTATATCTGCTACCATTGTTCATTGATGTATTTTTTCTTGTCGCGCCCCATTCATCTGTCCTTTCTTGCATTGGTTGTTTTTATTTATCTTTGTCTCCTGTGCTCTTTAGTCTATTTGGTTTTAGTTTTCTCCTCTTTCCTACTTCTACCAATGTCTCATTGGATATCCAAGTAGCCTTCTTTCTTTTCTTTGTACCAATATTTTCTTTAGCAGATGTGAGTATAGATTCCTTTCCTTCGGTCCATAACTCCCCAGGTGTTTTTTCTGCTTACTTTGCCAAGAGGGCTTCGAATTTGTTAGCGACTGATACTCTGTAGCGGTCATTCAAGCAATTGTAGTCTAATCTTATTGGTAATTGTTTTTCCTTATGGATCTTTGCAAGCTTGAGCTGAATCTTGGCTGTTTTCATGTCCTTGACACTGCTTCTTCACTTCTGTTTTATGATGACATAGTCAATTTGATTTCTAGTTTTGCCATCTGCTGATGTCCATGTGTACTGATGTCTAGGATGGTGTTCAAAGAGTGTTTGTGATTATCAAATTGTTTGAGATACAAAATTCTATTAGGGCACTGCCTCTCTCGTCTCTCTCCCTGAGACCATATTTGCCGTGTGCAACTGGTGAAGTACATGCTTTCCCA
The DNA here is from genome assembly GCA_003991215.1 of Morbakka virulenta. Lineage (NCBI taxonomy): Eukaryota > Metazoa > Cnidaria > Cubozoa > Carybdeida > Carukiidae > Morbakka > Morbakka virulenta. The sequence goes on from RDPX01000158.1 coordinate 497,948, forward strand.
GCTTTTGGATTGACATCTCCTATCATAGTTAATATGCCCCTGCTTGCTATGGAATCAATCGTTTCTTGGAGTATATCGTAGAATTGTTCCAGCTATTGATCGGCAGTGCTTGCTGGTGCATATGTGAGAATAAGTGAGAGACTGTATGGGCTTGCGTTGAATTTGATGTACATTACTCTCTCGATTGTTGGGCTATAACCTATGATAGACACTGCCTCTGCCACAATGATCCCCACCCCATGGTTGTATCCCTCGCCCCCTTCCATTCCCGCTAAACAAACAACTTTCCTTTCTGATTTGAAACTACCTTTACCACTCCAGGTGGTCTCGCAAATACCCATGATTTGAATATTATAGCGATCGATTCCGAGTTCCATCGTTTTCCTGACGTTCCACGTTCCAATATTGAGAGGTTTTCTAAGCTGAGTTCTTTCAGTGGTCCACTTTTCATTGTCAACCTGGTCGCTCACTGTACAACGGGCCCCACGCGACGGCTGATGTGGTATGGTTTTCTAGGTTTTGTAGTCATGACGAAAGATGCGGTCTGGAGTTGTGGATGATGGTGGTAGAGTCCCCAACATTCTTTCCACCACCGCAGTTCCTGTACTAGGGTGGTGCGCCCAGCCATTGTCCTGTTTATCGGATCTTCTGCCTAGCCGCGCAATACATCAGCCGTTTTGTCGTGCCAGAGTGACTCTTCCGCCTGGATGTATCATCGGGCTGCTACCCTCGTCTTCACCGTAACCCCGGTAGGGGGAGCTTTGGGTTTACACGACGTGCTCAAGGTCTAATACAAAACTACGCAGGGAAGGAGCACCTCACACCTCCTTGCGGGGTGGCCTGCTGCGCACCCAAATATATATATATATATATTTATATATCTTTGCTCAAGAACGGTGCGAATTTTTGTGCGGTGATTACTTTGCAGTTAACAACAGAATAATACACAAAAGGAACTTGGTACCTTGGTACCTAAAGCGACCTTTTACTTTTACAGAGATACTTTCGTTTTTACTTAATGTTGATGGCTTGGGCTCTCCCTGTACCTTTCTATACCGGGAGGTCTGGATATAGAGCACCTCTTGATCTTACACTTTGTATGTATTTTAACAATCAAAATATGTCTAAAAGCGTCCTGTAGCACAGGCTTACTAAATAGACTTGAAAAAGAGGTAATGGTTTATGTTCATTTCCAACTATTTCTTCATTACTGAAATGCTGAGTTCTGTTTTTTCATGTAATTTTTGATAAATAACAACGTGTATAATACGCACATTCATATTCAGTCATCCAGGTATAAACAAGTTATACATAATGGAATTTATTACGCAACCTAAAAATAACTCCAATCCAAGTCCTTACTTGTATTCATTGGTGGTCTGATGCTAGAATTCTCTCCTACGAATTTCCGTTAATGCATTTTCCCCTTCTGTTCCCTGAACAAGCGCGCAGAAAGGGCTTTGTCAATACCACAAATTTCCAAATGAAATGAAGAATTTTCTTTGATTACTCCAAGCCTTGATGAATTATGAAATAATCTCTCTTTGGAATACTAATTCTCTCTGCAATAAAAGTTTTTTTGATCTGATGGAATTTCATGATTTTTCCGAATTTAACAAGGCAGCCCCGAGTAAACCCGCTAGTTAGATTAATGTTTTGTAATATTTTTTTTAAAAAAAGGCTTACAGATTCCAGCGATAAGAAATAAAATTAGAGCATTTAAGGGAGACCAGTGTGCTACTATAAATGAAAACTGAAAACTAATAAAAATGTATTGAAATTTTTTTAGAATATATTATGGAGTTTTCTAAAATGAACATATAAACTATTTTTATTTAAGTTGTAAACGCGCCATTATTATAAATAATTTGTAAATGTAAATGGTGACTTACATCGTGCAAAGAAAATTTCCTCGGACTTTGACTTTGAAATAAAAGTCATAACTAAGAAATACCGTGAAGTTGGATATCCCTTAGGGTTCATTAAGTCTGTTATTGACGACTTTAACAATCATAAGAACAACCAACCAATTATACCTAAATGGTTATTCGATGATCGGAAGAAAGTTTTGTTCAAATTGCCGTATTGTAAGACTAACGAGCATGAAGTAAAGCGTTTTATAGAGAAAGTTGAAGGCTTTTGTAGTGAGAGGTGGTCTGTAGTTGTTCTCTGGTCTACCAGAAATATAAGGTCCTTGTTTCCTCTCAAAGATAGAGTGAAGCATAGATCATGTGTTGTTTATGAAGGCGTTTGTTCTTGTGGAGAAAAGTATATTGGTGAAACTAATCGAATTGTGGAAATTCGCTGGAATGAACATGATTCGGGTGATGGAAAGTCCCATCCTTCTAAGCACTTGGTGGCTAATAAGGGACACAAGTTTGATTGGAGTGTAATTTCTAGAGCTCCTTCTCAGTTCCATAAAAGGAGAATATTTGAAGCGTTTTTTATAAGTGCTCAACAGCCAAAAATTAATGATCAGCTGGACATGCACTCTTTAGCTTTATTTCGCCATGGAATCACCTGAAAATCACACACTTGGGTGCTTCCATTGTGTTTTAAGTTACAGAACCCTGCATTTATATTTTAATTTGTTTTTTCTTTCTTTAGAGCCTGATGATGTATAATTATATACGAAAAGCTTCGCTCAAATGAATATTTGAACTTATGATACTGTCATTTACAAATTATTTTTATTTAGTAACATTACAACAGGGTTTAAAACATACTTTATTGTTGTTAAACTTTGCCCCAAAAGTGATGCTGGTTTTTTATAACGTAGCTCCCTACAACAACAACAACAACAACAACACCTTTATTAATTTGTATTTTTTCTATTACATAGCTTCCTACTGGGTAAATAATACCACTACTTGGTTTGGAAGCCCAGGCAATTCCTAGTTAAAAATCGTAGTCATCAGTCAAGAATGCCCCTTGTCCGAGCCTCTTTACTTAAAAAGCTATGGAGTTATTCCATTCTCAGTTATTATCCCAAAAAGCAGCCAGATTTTAACTATATGTTTTTATAAATCAAAACTTAAAAATTTGATTGAAAGTAGATAAAATAATAAAGTAAACAAAACCCTCAAACTATGGCTGGCCCATGCCTGTTAGTATAAAAAACACATGGTATCAATACATTCGTCAATGTTCTGCCCTGTACTTACTGATATTTTTCGGCACTATGAAATCTTTTGCTATATTTTTATTATTTCTATTTTTTATGCAGAATCTGTTGACCATTATATTCTTCGAGTTCAAATTAAGGGTCAATTAGCCTGTGCCTTCATTGACTGTAAATATGGTAACCTCAAATTTATATCTAAAACATTGACGCATTCATTATTTTTCCGTAGTGTTAAGTCATCTTTACAGATTCCACTACACATGTTTGTGGCACACTTATTTGTATTTGAGTAATATTCGAATGGCCCTAGATAAATGTCAGAAATTTGTTTTTCCCCTCTGAAGCCTAAACTGATAAAAAGTTTTGAAAACTGTAGATAGGACTTGAAAACCAGGAAGGTTTATCTTTTAGAAGTAAAGTCGGCCGGGACAGGTTATCATGCTGAAGGATATAGATTATAATAACATATTTGAAACCTGGAATGCAAAGGTTGTTTTGTATGATATGTACAGTTGAGGTCCTTTTTGGTATTTTTGAAATAAATATTTAATTTTTTTTCAGATATCAAGTATGGCATTTTGTGCCTTCAAATAAGCACCATGGTCTGTAAAGTTTAAATGAAAGTTTTTCTCATTTTGTTGTACCTTCACAAGAATGCAGTTCATGCGTGGTCAGGCGGTATGGAATTGGCCGGAACAAGGTTATATCGTCTCGCAAACATTATACAGCTTTCAGTTGTTTTTGTTTCGATCCAGAAACAATCAAACAACTCCGGAGCACAATGTTATCAGCAGATGAAAACAAAACAATACATGAGTTGAACCATTAAAGTATTAGATTAATTTTTTAAGGAGTAAGAATGCCTAGAATTCACAGCTTTTTAAACGTAGCTTGTAGTTGCCAGCTTGTTGGTCATAACAGATTTTGAAATGGTTTTTTTTTTGACGTCAAGAAAGCGTGACAAGAACTTCTCTTGCTTCGAGGTAATATAACTTTCCAGATAACTGCCCTACAACTAACCGTTCATAGACTTGCTTTGTATTTTTGTTACGAAACCGAACATTTTCAGAGTAACTGAGCTTGATATTACAGATACAGATCTCCTACAACTTAAACATTCCCTTCTTTTACACGACTAAAAACGTATACAGCAGCACATTATTTACTCATTGGCGTTTATTATATTGATTATGCAATAAAGGAGTTGTGTTTTTCTGTATATCATTTGAACAGTATTTTGTGGTGTTGACTAAAAACCAGGCCTTCTAATTTGGGACCTTTTATTTTGTAAGGATCCTCTACCTGCTCCCAAACCTCCAAACCAGACATTACCGATTTGAATGCTACTGGATTCCCTCCAATGAACACTCGATTCTGATTCTGATTGTTCCACTAAGAACCTTATTCTCAGTGAATAAAACAGAATAAGCCCCTATCCTAAATAGGTACCTCTCTTTTCATGCAGAAGTGAAGCTGATTAGAAAATGTTTGATTTGGGGAGTGGCTATGAAAAGAAACGGAATCAAAAGCAATTCTGTCATTTTGTGTAAACTTCGTTTTATGCAAAGAAAGTTACGCATCTTTTCTTTCTACATATAAATCACATTGTTGCTTGCATTTTTTCAGAAAAATTTACAGATTGGCTCTCTCGAATGAGGCCACCTCACTTTATTAACTTTTAAAGCCAAAGTTGTGTTAAATACAAACTACACAATATAGTTTAAGTTACACCCCATACTCTTGTTGAAAAAAAGCACGCTGGACAATTGTCTATGTTATCTAATTTTCCCAACATTCAGTTCACATCTTGAGATCAATTATTCCTTTTTGCAATTGGGAGTCGAAACGATCGGGTGAATATGTAGCGATTTCTTAAAGGGATCATGTACGTCACAAATTGTATCAAAAACTGCATGGCCGAAATTGGCATCAAAGACGTGCTTTACCTTTCCAAATTGTAAATAAACATATGTAAATATTTTTGTTTACTTCTTAGGTTAGGCAACGTAGTTAAAACAATTCGTTGCTGGAGGCTCATATTTTTTACTGTAAAAATTTATTTTACGATAGAGATATCCAATAATTTTTTCCCCCAGAATAAATTTCTTTATTAATAGTTGATAGATTTATGCTGATCGCAAGGATAGTGTAAATTAGGTTCCCGACATGTTCAGGATAAATTATTCGAATCCAAGGTACAGGTACATGACGAAATATCACTATTTATAGTAAATTTGAGTAATTTTAATGCCCAGAAGTGTTTTTCGTTAGGATTGCTGTATTGTACCTCCATATGGTAATAGATGGTTTCTAACATGGGACTTTTTATCGTTTGATTTTTTTGTATTTCTTGATAGCTTCTTGTACACTTGCGAGCTTTCAATCCGCGAGTTTGAGTTTGAGTACGAATTTATTAGCTCCGCCAGTAAACTGGCCGTCAAGCAGAATCATCTTTGCAATTTATTGCACTGTGCTGTGTAGTATGAAATTTTCTTATCGTCATTGAAAAACGGTTTTCACATTCAGGATTGTCAGGAAATGAATGGAATAAGAAAACTCATTTACATAGGGATATATATATATATATATATATATATGAAGAGCGAATCGTGAGTTGTAAAGTTGAATTTTTTGCGTAGTTATTACAGATCCTCTCAATTTTCCTATCCGTTGAACACTTTGCTTCAAAAGAAGAACCCACCACAAAAAACTCCAGCGCTTTTCAGTAAAACCTTTTCATCACAACCACTTCGGTGTTTTTAATAAGAATCCGTTACTTATTTTGAGAGTTTTATCACACTTTTGAAGATAGGTTATTGTTACATCTGATAGCTATTTATCAGTTTTTCCAATAAGAACTAATAACTTTCGTATCGACC
>RDPX01000158.1:504343-557281 GCA_003991215.1 Morbakka virulenta
ATATATATATATATATATATATATATGAAGAGCGAATCGTGAGTTGTAAAGTTGAATTTTTTGCGTAGTTATTACAGATCCTCTCAATTTTCCTATCCGTTGAACACTTTGCTTCAAAAGAAGAACCCACCACAAAAAACTCCAGCGCTTTTCAGTAAAACCTTTTCATCACAACCACTTCGGTGTTTTTAATAAGAATCCGTTACTTATTTTGAGAGTTTTATCACACTTTTGAAGATAGGTTATTGTTACATCTGATAGCTATTTATCAGTTTTTCCAATAAGAACTAATAACTTTCGTATCGAGCGCGGAAGAGGGGGGGAGGGGGGTATTGCTAAAAAGCATATTTTGTTGACACGCTGTTAAGCTCACACCCTGGTGGGCAGACATTGGTTTTTAAAGCCGTGAATACACCACTCGCTTGATCCAGTTGAATGGATATTGCAATAACTTGAGACTGCGCGCCCTGTTTACAAAAAGAACAAACAAAGCAGATTACGAATGAGGAACTAGATTCCTTGAGATTCAAAACACAGGCGTCTAATAAACCCTATTTTAAGCGCCGCACCAAAAGAAGTCTCTAAGAGTCAGTTGTGAAGGCTATTTGTCATATTATTAAAATCATTCAAACATCTTCATTTTGATGATTTTACCTGTTTATTCAGAAAAATACAGCATTTAAGTGGGTTTTCTAAGCACCTTTACATCTTTGAAGTGAGCACTTTCCCCTAATAATCATTGTCCTCCAACAAGTGCCTAACACCTCAAATATTAATTAACCTTATAAGAGGGAATGCGGAAATTTATTATTTTGAAATACTTTTCAAACGATTTTTAACAATTTTTTTAAACAAGGTTTTCAAGAAAGATTTTCGTAAAGCACGGCAAAAGGCCCGAGAAGAAAAACATGGCGGAAAGATTTAGAAATAATCTGTTGAATAAGAACAGTAGATAAATAAACTCTAATTACTTGCTCGGAGGTAAAGTCCAATTCCAATGAGCCTTTGGAGCTTGCAATTATATACGTGAAGTACATAGATTTCATGTTGATACTCGTTTTAACTTTAAAACTTTAAAGAGAGGTTATCTTGCACATCGATCATACGCCATTATTTGAATTTAATCCTTTTATCTCAGTCAGCCTCTTCCAAATAAACAGCGAGGAACTCATTCATTTGTTGAAAGATAAATAGACCATAGTAGAAAAAATAATTAGTTTTAGTTTTGTACTTCTGATGTAATTATTTTTTCAAAAAGGTAAAGCTTGAAACATTAATGTTAACTAAATTCTGAGATTTTGATCTTTTAGAATTATGGTTTACTTTATTTAATCTTTGAATTAAAGGCCCCAGCACTCAATCGATACTTGACAGTGTATAAATAAGATAAAGAGAAATCTTTAAGTGATGGAGCAATAACAGTTGACTTATGGTTAAATCAACAGAGGAGCTTTTTAGGTTAATTTAGAAGGACTGGTTTTATTCAAGTGGTGATGCATAATGATGTACGGAGTATTTTTTTTTCTTTGTAGTTAGAATGCGAATCAACATCATAAAAATCACTCAAATTTCTATGGGGATAGGACATTAAGTAATAGTGGTCAAGTGATTAAACCAATGCCTTGCTGAACCAGAGGTACCCGGTTCGAGGATAGGCCAAGACGATGCTGTAAATACTGCCTTAAATTCGTTTCTCTGTTATAAGTGACAGACTACTGAGTTTTTTTATGTTTTCAGACAGATATTGGAAGAGGGAAGAAACCAATAAATAATAAAGATTTTTAACAAGTACAAATAAAAAATCAACTTAAAATAGTAATTCAGTATTCTCTGGACTATAGTGACTTACAGCCTTGCTCAGTGTAAAAAATGTGAAAAAGAGGTAGTAGCTATCTTTTGGAAGAATAAATTCATATACCGTATTACTTCGAATAAACGCCCGGGGCGTTTATTAATTTTTTTGGATTTTAGGGGGGCGTTTATTCGAGGAGGGCGTTTAAAAGAGGGGGGCGTTTATTAAATAATTTCAAAAATCGACAAGAATTGAAAGGACCACAGAAATTTATTTCGTTGACTTTGTATATTTTTCTTTTTAATCGACAACTAAAATCTCATTTTCCACACTATTTACATCGATATCGACCTCATCCTCTTCAATTAAAGTAAATTGGGGAGCTGCTTCAACTACATCCTCATCAGATATGACAAAAGGATTTTCGTCCAGCTCCCCACTTTTCAATAATTCAGTTTGATCTTTGAGAAGGCTTGCTCCTGCTTCGCATTTCTTTCCTTTCTTGAAACACGAAATTTCCTCATCTTTGGACCCGTCAACAGGTAGTCCTAAAGCACAAGATTTCATAGAGGAGGCAACCATCTCAGAAGGCAGTCCATTCCATGCTTGAATTACCCATTCAACAACAAGACGACGTGGCACAGGTTTCATGTTGCCTGCATCTGTATACTCGTGCTTTCCATTTGCAAGCCACTCATCATAATACTCCTGTATTTTACCTTTAAATGGTTTGTTCCATACAACGTCTGGAGCCTGGATGTACTTAGTGCAGCCTCCGGGAATAATGACAGATTCAAATTTAGCTTTTTTCAACTTCTTTTTAACAGGATCCGTCAAATGGGCTTCAAATGAATCCCATGCTAAAAGCCTTTTCTGGAAAGAAAATTGCCCGAGAATTTCGTCACACCATCGAAGTGTAAGATCCTCGTTCATCCAGCCGTTTGCACTACTAGCAACAGAACACTTTTGCTTAAACTCTTCGTGCAGGGATTTCGATTCTCTCTTTGCACCTGCGAACACAATAAACGGCCTACATTTTGTTCCATCTGCTCTGGCTGTTAAACAAACAGACACACGAACCTTTTCGTGTCCAGTTGTTTTCATAGGCACGTCTTTAGAGCCTGTCTTTTCGACTGTCGTATTCGATACCATGTCGTTCCAAACTGGAGTTTCATCCATTGCGAAAATATTGCAATCAGCAAATGAATGTTGCTTTTGTAATCTACGAGTGCGAATAACATACGCAACCAACCTATCGATTAAAAACGAAGGATCTTTCTGGGCTGTTGTGGTTTTTCTTCTCAAGGAGAGACCATGTCGTCTCATAAACTTTTCACACCATCCACGACTGGCAACGAATGAGTCCCGAACAGCTGGATCATCAGTTTTTTTATCAAAAAGTTTTTTAGCTTTGAACATGATCATCTTGCGGCTGACATGTAACATTCGGCTTCTTTGATCGTAAATCCACAAAATGACGTCTTCTTCCAACTGTTCATCCATACACTTTCTACCACCTCCTTCCAATTTTTGTTTCGACTGCTTTGTTGTCTTGATTGCTGCTTCGTGACTTATCCACTCTCTCACACGTTTCGGTTCTATATTGAACTTTTTGGCAGCAGAACGTTTTGAATGAGCTCTTGCATAAGCAATGACTTGCTGCTTAAACTGCATCGTGAAAGATCTTCTTTTTTCATCTTTATGTGAGATAAGTTGCCTTTCATCCATTTCTCTTGTTAGTTATTCCTCTTCTCACTAATCACAAATGTAGTAAAATTATCGAGGCGAGAAAAAAATAAATATTTCTCGCTCTTCACCTTTGCGCTTTCTCACTTTATTTCACAATTTAAACTTATTTCATCACATTTGCTTTTTCCATGGCGCGTGCCAGATAATAGTTTCGGTACTCCATCTTTGGTGTTAGAAACAAAGTTGCTAAAACAATTATCATTGTTCAATTATTTACGAGTTGAACGGAAATATTTTCAAGTGTTCTAAATTGAATAGTTAGCTCTCTATTCAATAAAGATGAAATTTTAAGCAAAGTTACTTTCTGCCTTTCCTTCTTGAAGGTTGTAAAGAAAAGAGAGAGAGAAGTGCTAGAACAAAATTATTTGACTTTCATTAGCAAGTATGGCTAGAGTTTCTGGTTACCTCCCTTTCAAAGTCTGTCACAAAACTGAAGTTTCCACTGTCATTCGCGGCCACCATGTCTACATGTCTATTTGGACATCAACTGTTGGAGAACACCTAACTACTGCTCCAGAAACACGAGAGGAAGCCATTCAATACGACAAGTATTCCATTGGAGTGTACAAGGACGTAGACAAGGAAAAACTCTTAGTCGGACATTTACCTGCTGAAATTTCAAGTCTTTGTTATCATTTTCTTGGTCAGAATGCTGACAACGAAATCAATGCTGAAATCACTGGTAAAAGACGTCGAGAGGTTGGCCTGGTCGTCCCAACAAAGTTGAGTTTTGAGACGTACAATAAAAAATGCGCTGAAATTTTAGAGAAGGAACTTTTGAAACGCAGAGAGAAGTTTTCTACACTGGAATTGAAATTTAAGAAAAAAGGATTGTATAGAAAATTTCCAGTATATAAAAAAATAAAAACTGAGAAGAAAAAAAACGAAAACGCAAAATAAGCAAATATAAATGTTGTTCCGTTGTGTTCTTGTATCCCAATATGTCAAAATAGTCATGTTTCGAATTAACGCCCCCTCTGGGGGAGGGGCGTTTATTCGAGGGGGGCGTTTAAAAGAGAGGGGCGTTTATTAAATAATTTTCGAAAAAAGGGGGGCGTTTATTCGAGGGGGGCGTTTAAAAGAAGGTGGGCGTTTATTCGAAGTAATACGGTATAAAAGAAGCATGTAAACCATCCCTTATCTAAACCTCATCTATCACTTGTTGCCCTTTACAATGCTATAATATCACAATTTGTAGTGTAAAGAGATATGACGTTTGTCCTTTAAATTTAATAGTAGCAAAAGGATAACCTAAAGACAGCTTTTCAACCATTTGCAATTGGTTGGGAGAATGGGAAAAATATCTATTTTTAGAGGTAAACTTCCAACCACCACAATTATAACTACTAGCATTGCTGTACATTCTACTGATATTGTTACTACTACTTTAACCTCATTTTTTATAGAAACACTCTGAAAACCATGTTCTATTTTCCAGAAAATAAGAACAACGTAAGAACAAGCCCAGCCTTAAGTGGAAAATAACCAGAAAACAAATTTGTTTTTTAAAATTTTCTCTGGTGTTAACAACGCAGAGCTATTCAATTATTATGCAAAAAAGTACATTCATAACATACTGTAATTTGTGGTACAAAAAAGCAGCCAAATACATGTATGCCATCAATATCTTTTACTAGTTTATACACAGGTGTATCATCTCGCAATTCTATTTTTAATTTGACCTCTTTGGTAAAATCACATTTACTGTTTCCAATAAACCATATATTCTCGTAACAAGCCTTTACTTTTCTCCCAACTTGTTTGCTGTATAGAAAACGATCTTTGACATCATCCACGTTGCCCTTGATGGGTTCTTTATCAAAATAAAAAAACTTCTCCTTCTGCCTGCGGGTGTTTGTTCACTGATTGTAAAGTCATTAGGAATGGCTGTTGCTATTTACGAAGAAAGATATTCTATTTACTTAGAAACCCCATAATTTTGCAAATCTAAATAGAAAGATAATCTTTCTCAGACTCGTCTGCTGTATTAGAACTGCCTGTCGTTTGCCACAGGCGTAGATGAACTTAGCCTTACTCTTGTAATATCAGCTTTTTTGTTATCTGACCTGCCTAATGGAAAATTAATATTCAATGTTGCTATGCACTGTATGGCTCTAGGCTACCAAGCCATTATTATTACAACCTCCATTATTATCTCTGTCAAGTCAATAGCTAAATGCTGTCTGTATGAAGGATGTAAGATATGAGTCATAACCGGCATCAATCGGTTGCCAAATGTCACTCGCATTTTTTTTCCTATGATTATTTTGAATACAAACATTTACAACTACTACACGTGAATAGACGTAGCCCCGCAAGGCACTAGTTGTGATATCGCCAGGGATACGTCCATAAAAAAAATAACATAAAAACATAATACTACAATAAAAAACAACAACAAAACAATAAATTGATAAATGACAGTTGTTATGGGTTTTACGAGTATAAGGATACATTAAAACGCTCTGTGTCTAAGATATATCCAATGACACTATTGATAATATCGTGATTTGTATTATCATCAAAGATAATACTTCCATACAAAAAGGTACGTGTTAAAAAAGAGTCCTGATACGGCAGAGGAAAATGTTCTTTGATCGAAGGTTATCAAAGAGATCCTTACGAAGAGAGGAAAAGTTCGGGCAGTGTAAGAGGAAATGCTCAGTTGATTCAACGGCATTAGTGCGGCAGTTACAAATAGGATCCACTGTGTCAAGAAAGTTATGACGGAACGTATGTTCGCGCAGATGGCTGAAACCAACCCTAAGTCTGTTTAATAACTTAACTCCCATGGTATTATGTATCCCATAAATAGAATTAGGTTTTGGTCTCAGAAATTTAAGTAAGGCAGTTTTAAACAAATAGAAGGTAGGCGAGACTCTAATACCTTTGTCCAAAAAATTCCACTGTGATACACAATATGGAAAGAAAGTGCTTTGAAATCTTTCAGTACGAGCAGCGATAGGGTGGTATTCCCTTTTTTCTCGTATTTCATAAACAGTTTCATTAGTGAAGGGAACAAGTTCTCGTAAATATGAGGGAGCAAGACCATTTAATATTTTATAAAAAAGAAACATACGTCTTGACCACCGCCTATCAGAAAGACTTTCTAGGCCAAGTTCCTGGTACAATTTCTCGCGTGAAGTGCCTCGGAAACAGCCAGTTATGGAAATGGCTGCATTGTACTGAATGGTTTCAAGTTTTTGTACAAAGAATTCCTTGGCAGGATTATCATAAATTATGTCACCATAGTCAAGATGAGGTCGTACAAAGGCTTTATATATACCAATAAGAGTTTTACGTGACAAATATTTACGTAGCCGAGTTATAAGACCGATTCCCTTATTTGAAATAGATATCTTTTCTTTCAAATGATGTCCAAACGATAGCTGCTTATCAAGAAATAAGCCTAGATGTTTGGCGCAAGTTTCATCATTAACAAGCAAATTATTGAAAAAGAGCAGTGGTTTAACTGTTGCAGACTGTTTGCGCGAAAAGCAAACTTCAACCGCCTGCTTTCTTGGGTCCGGATTAAAAGACATTTTCCATTGACAGGCCCACTCTGCAATACTTTGCACATTTACCTCTTGATCCAGAGGAGAAAAGACTCTTCAACCATTTTACACCCTTGACATCTGCTGCTGTTAGTGCCTTTCGTTTCAGCATTCTTTTAGAAATTCAAAAGACATTTAAAAAAGCTTCCATTTAAAAATGATTTTACAATAAAATTTCCCTGGACTATACTTATTTGCAGACAGCTTCTCCTGTCAGTTGAATGATCCTTTTCTTTTCCATTCCCAAGTAAATACCCTCCACATCTCCAAGAATAAAAATTAATTCTACAAGTATAACAATTAAAACGTAATTTAGTTCAATAAGTTTTAACTCTGGCATGACAGAGGCGAAGTTTGATGTTGACGAAATAGGCCCCAGTCTCAAGGCAATCTCCCAATTTTATGGCAATTCAATGTCCAAGGCCTGATTTTTTGAGAGCCATGATGCGCACCAATTCAGTCACGTGACTACAAACACATCTCAACCTTGTCAAATTATTGTTATGGCGGTCGCCATGAAGATGGTCTGTAAACATGTTAAGTCAGCTTATTTGGTCAGCGGGATTGCAACTAACATCTCCAGTTTTCCATCAAAACCATAGGATAAGAAGGAGAACACTCACTTAAAGTTAACAAACTTTCTTTGCAGACTTCAGCAGAGTTACAAAACTTTACTCTTGAGCGTAAAATTCTTTGTGTCGTGACAACTACCACAAATAAGGATGCCAAGGGCTTTTAGTCGCCGTTCAGACGGCAGTGATTTGGAACCTGATGGCCTTGGTAGGTACTTGTTTTCTTTTGTGACTGTGTAACTCATTATAAACAAAGTACTTCGAACTGTATTGATTCTATTTATCATATAGGCTATATCCACGATGATATCATTTTGGTAGGCTGCACTGCTGCTTAACCTAACAAGTGTATGACCTAACAAACTAAACGAAATCAACGTGTGCCTGTTTAAAATGGTGTTAGACTCCAATTTATGGACATTCATCACATTTAATTAATGGCCCGTTCATCTGTTCGCCGTTTCATTCAACATTATCGTCCAGTGACTATGTGTGGTGTGTTTTTATATTCCATACACTGATAAAAATCAAGGTTGAGGGAATGAAATATACCTCAAATTTAGTGTATCATTTTGCCTTTGTTTCTTTGGAGGACAGGTATTCCCGTGTGAACCAAATAATCGTTAGTTGGCTTGAACAATAAACTTGAAATTTAAACAGAAGTAATCGACATATATATATATATATATATATATATATGTTTTAATTTGTCACGTCTTCTATATATTTGGAAACGTAGTGGTATTCTGCCAGTCAGTTTGTTTTCTGGAAGTATTTTATTTTGATCTTATTTTTTGCCCGAGACTATACTGTTCATTTACTTACCTTTGTGTGTTTTAGCTGAGCAAGAACTTGAAAAGTTACAACGGCAGTATCGTATTATGGAAGGTGATCGCAAAGCTTACAGTGAGGAATCTCAAAATGTGATAAGAAAACAACGATCAGCCATTGAGGCTCTGCAGCTAGAAAATGAAGAATTAATGAAGGAAAATTATCTAGCAGGCAGTGCACAAAACGAGACAAAGGTAGTTTTTAACAACGTTGATTGTTAAAATGTCATTGCCTGGCATGTATTTCATTAAATTACATTTTCACCATAGCTGAATATATATATAATCAATTGTATCTACATCTGGCCCCTTATAAATAAAATTTTAAGTTTTAAAGATGAAAAGACAAGATTTGAATTTCTTATCATTTTAATACATCAATATACTGTATTCGTCACATCCACAACTGTACAAAGTCAATGCTTACCCTGCATATTGATATAGTGATGGTTTTGGCAATTAAAAAGGTCCAATACGGATCTACCTCTTCCAATATACATCAGGGGCAGATCCAGAATGGTGCAAGTAATGCTATAACACCAGCCAGGTATTTTTAAATTTTATGTCCTATTTGTAAATATAACATTAACCCCGAAGACCATGCTTGGTCTCATTCAAGCATGAAATACAAGTTTGAGGACTGGCGGGGTATAGTCTTTCTCTCACGGGCAGGTGAAGCACTCTTCAACCTTGGATGGCAATCACTTAGAGATGGTGTCTCAATAAAAACACTGGTCCCCATTACCTTAATGGGTTGGTGTCAGAAAGGGCATCTGGCCTATAAAAACACTGCCTCATCATACTATGAAATGACATCCAAAGATATCTGGCATAACTGCGTAAATGGGACTGGAACTAATTTAAGTGAAGGTGTCGCGCACGGTAGGACCTTTGCTCGATGTAGGCAAAATCAGACCGTTATCAAGCTACTACATCAACCGAAGGAAGTGATGACAAGCTTCAGACTCTGTAGTCTGAATGTGGGAAGTTTGAGAGGTAGATCTGGTGAAGTAGCAGAGTTTCTTGAGCGAAGACACATTGATTTGTGCTGCATCCAAGAAACACGATGGAGAGGGAAATCTGTAAGAATGATAGAAGGGAAAAAGGCAACATACAAGCTGTTTTGGATTGGTAATGGAAAAGGCACAGGTGGTGTAGGTATCTTTGTTGCAGAGAAATGGATAGACAAGGTGATTGATGTCAAACGCATAAATGATCGAATTATGCTGATTAAACTGATGATAGGTGAGACAATCTTCACAGCAATATCAGTGTATGCACCACAATGTGGCTTAAGTGAAGAAGTCAAGGATGAATTCTATGACAGTCTCATTGCAGTCACTGGTAAGCTGGCAGAGAAAGAAATTGTTGCTATTGCAGGTGATCTAAATGGCCATGTTGGAAGAACAGCATCTGGGTTTGAGGGAGTCCATGGAGGAAATGGATATGGTGACCGAAATAAGGAGGGTGAAAGAATTCTAGAGTTTGGACTTGCCATGGACATGTTGGTGGCGAATACTATTTTTAAGAAAAGGGATAGCCATCTGGTAACCTATGAGTCTGGGACAGCTATGACTCAAGTGGACTACATTTTGGTAAAGACAAAAGACAGGAAGTATTTGCAAGATGTAAAAGTGATACCCGGTGAAGAATTTGTGACCCAGCATAAGCCAGTAATTTGTGACTTCAGGATTAAGAAAGTACATAAAGTGAAAAGAAAGTATATCCCAAGGAGAAAGGTTTGGAGACTAAATGATGGACAAGTAAAGCAGGCCTTTGAAGATCAAGTGAATGGAATTGTGGGAGCTAGTCCAGGAAAAGACCTACGAAGTGTAGAAGAGCAATGGGAGAAGATCAAGGATACACTTTTAAAAGCCACAGACCAAGTCTGTGGCTGGACAAAAGGGCCTCCACGTCATAGAGTGACATGGTGGTGGAATGCTTCTGTTGAAAATTATGTGAAAGAGAAGAGAAGGCTGTGGAGTCAATGGAAAAAGGGGTTAGTTAACAAAGAAAGGTATCTGGAGGCCAAGAGAGTAGCTAGGCAAGCAATCTACAAAGCAAAGATGGATGCCGAGAAAAGAAGGTTTCCAGACATAATGTGTAGAGATGACCAGAAGAATGAAGTATTCAAGATAGCTAAGCAGATGATCAAGACTAATCAGGATATCATTGGAGAAAAGTGTATCAGGAATGATGATGGAGAACTTGCAACAAGTGAACTTGAAAAGAAGAATGCCTGGAAGTGCTATTATGAGAGATTGTTGAACACAGAGTTTTCTTGGGATAGAGAAAATCTTGGAAAGGTAGAAACAGTATCTGGACCAGCCATTTTCATTGAGAAAGAAATGGTGAGGGAAGCTGTAAAGAAAATGAAGAAAGGCAAAGCAGCTGGTCCTTCAGGAATTGTGGCAGAGATGGTCAAAGCTGCAGGTGAAAGAAGTATAGAGATGATCACTGATCTAACAAATCAGATCATAAGAGATGGTGTCATTCCTGAGGACTGGGAAATAAGTACAATTATCAATTGTTACAAAGGAAAAGGAGAAGCTCTAGAAAGAGATAATTACAGAGGATTAAAGTTAATGGACCAAGTCCTGAAAGTTGTTGAAAGAGTTATGGAAAAACAAATTAGAATTGAAATAAACATTGATGACATGCAATTTGGTTTTATGCCTGGACGAGGAACTATTGATGCCATTTTTATCCTTAGACAAATGCAAGAGAAGTACCTTGGGAAAAACAAGAAGCTGTACTTTGCCTTTGTGGATTTGGAAAAAGCCTTTGACAGAGTGCCAAGAGAAGTTGTTTGGTGGGCTTTACGGAAACTAGGAGTAAGTGAATGGCTGATTAAGGTTGTTCAGGCAATGTACAGAAATGCTAAAAGTCGGGTAAGGGTCAACAGTTCCTATACTGAGAGTTTTGGTGTGGGTGTTGGAGTTCATCAGGGATCTGTAATAAGTCCACTGCTTTTTATTTGTGTTTTGGAAGCACTGTCAAGAGAGTTTCGAAAGGGTTGCCCAGAGGAATTGCTATATGCAGATGACCTGGTTCTCTCCTGTGAGACATTGGATGGTCTACTTGCTAAGTTAGAGACTTGGAAGAAGGGTTTGGAAGGTAAAGGTTTGAGAGTGAACATGGGCAAGACAAAAGTGATGGTCAGTGGTTGCAATTTAGGAAAGCCATTGGAGAAAGGAAAGTTTCCCTGTTCAGTCTGTGGGAAGGGAGTTGGGAGCAACTCAATCTATTGTGGTACTTGCAAGCACTGGGTACATAAACGGTGCAGTGGAATAAAGGGCAAACTGACAGAAACTAACCGTTTTAGCTGCAAGAGGTGCAAAGAAGGAGAGGCAACCTGTGACTTAGACCTACATAAAGTGCATTTGGAGGATGAGGATATTGAAGTTGTCCAGAAGTTTTGCTACCTTGGTGACACCCTTGGAGCTGAGGGGGGAGCTGGTGCAAGTGTTACAGCAAGGGTTAACAGTGGATGGAGTAAGTTCAGGGAGCTGATGCCATTGTTAACCAGCAGAGCTCTGCCATTACCTACCAAAGGTAGAGTCTACCAGGCATGTGTACGTAGCACAATGATGTATGGCAGTGAAACTTGGCCAGTGAAAGCTGAAGATGTCAGCCGCATGGAGCGGAATGACATGAGAATGATAAGATGGATGTGCAACGTAAGTCTGAAGGACAGGCTCAGTTCTAATGAACTCAGAAGGAGATTGAATCTGGACAGTGTTGGCAGCTGTATGCAGAATAGGAGGCTTCATTGGTTTGGTCATGTGGAGAGAATGGACAAGAATGCTTGGACAAGTAGATGCAAAACAATCAAGGTGACAGGAACCACTGGTAGAGGAAGACCAAAGAAAACATGGGAGGAAGTGATAAGGATGGATCTGAAAGAAAAAGGTGTCAGCAGAGACCTGGTGAAGGATAGGATAACATGGAAGTCAATTTCAAGAAATTCTCCAACACATGCTAGCATGTAAAATGGACGTTAAACCGAATATGATGATGATGATGATGAACATGTTTTTCTTTAACAGTTAGGCCATTGCATTTTTTGCCCCAATGTGTTTTTAGTGACTGGCAAGTCAGTCCCCGTCTGGATCCCAATCCCCACCCTTTTCCTTCTTTTCCTTCATCTCAACCACTCCTTGCTTAGCAGTGCACTTCCTTGCTTCACAATGTTTCTTGCCCTGCAGTATTCCTCCAAACATGTGAATCTCTTAAGATTCAGTATTTGTGAGTGCTTAAGCCAACTTTGAAAAAGATCTTATTGTTGTCTAACTTGATAAAGTACAATAATGACAAAGAAAAACAATTGATGTTCACACTCACCAAAAAGCCATGAACATCAGCAAGTTGACTAGCTGACAAACCACTAGATTGACTTCAATGACTTGGTCTTTGTTCCTCAAGTGTGGGTATATTTAAGTACCTAACTACCAAAATGCCATCAACATAAAAACTTTTTGCTTGAGCCATCCTTTGAGACTTTTCCTGTACCCCTTTCATTATCTATTTCATTATCTTTGGTGCTACATTCAGGTCACATTCCAACTTTGTCAGACATCATGTCTTTCAATCAATAATCTTTTGACTGATTTTACCTTTTTAAACACATCCACTACCTTACCTCCTGTGTGCCACTCAACAGTCTGATGCAGCACCCAGATGTCATGGAAGCAATGGAAATGGAGGCCACCACCCCACTATTTCTTTTCAACCAGCCACTCACCATCCTTGAGCTTGGCCTGGAAATCTCTATCTTTAATCTTCCATTCAGAAGTTTTTGCCATCACAGTTGGACAACAGTAATCTTCTATTATCCTCTTACCACCTGACATGGTCATACCACCCACTGGGGCAACTACATCAACATCCATAATCATATCTAGGCCAGGCACCACCTTATTGGCCACAATAGCCTATACACTCAGTTTTAAACTCAAAACAGAAACTTAAGCATAATTTAGACATACTTAAAACTTACATAGCATTCTGCTTCCAACAAATGCAGCTAATCTGCTACTTCCCTAAATTTTATCTCCCAGCCTTGTCAATACCACAGTGGTGGAACACCCAGTATCAAGCAACATTCTCACACACTCAGTGCCTTCCTTGGGCCCAGCCACTGTAAGGTTGGATAGCAATGCCGTCACTGCTTCTGAGGGGGAACTGCTCCCACACCAGTCTTCATGATCCATTTCCTTGGTTGTATCTGGCTATAATATGCCTTTGCTCTCCACACCTGAAACACACCACAAGCTTCCATTACATGGTGCAATCCCTCACTTTATTTTGACCCTGCCATCTTAAAGAAAGATTTTTGCCCATGCACCACCACCCTTATTTCTGGCCTCCCCCTGTGGTCTCACCCTTCCCTTGGTCACCAATGCCCCTGCATTGTCTTTCTGTTTACTGATCAATATTCAGGCTCTGGCTGTCTAATCACCACAGACATGCCCCTCACTCCAGGGAGATATTGGAGGCTTTTTAATACCAGGCTAGGCAAGGGATTTATGAATTCCAGCCTCACAACAATGTCAAATTCACTACCCCCCAAAAGCACAAAACACACTGGCCTTATCAGCTCTGAGCAATACACATCCATTTGCTCACCCACCCATCATTGCTTGGTCAGCCCTTCACATACATGTCACCCTGACCACCCTCCCTCATCTCTAGAAAAATAGCAAATACACCTCCTTACAGGTACAACAGCACAAAACTACCCAAATCTTGTATTTTTTCAATTGGGTCATGAGATCCACCTTTTTCAGCAAGACTACTAACTCCCGGACCAGTCAATGGTCTTATCTTGCCCCTTGACATAGTCACTTTTTCTACCATTATTTCTCAACAGCCAAGATAGCTTGTGATTCCTAAGTTCAACAATAACAACAACAAAGGAAAACCAGTTGACTTGGCATACTTAGTGATGGTGGTGAGCATTGACAGGTTGTCTGGCTGACAAAACACTTTCCTGATTCTATTGACTTGGTCTTTGGTCCTCAGTGGTCAGTGTATACAAGTGCCATACTACTACTTAGTTCATTCCTATAGCTGTTACAAAAGATGTTTACAATAATAATCCATTTGTACCCACACATCTGACAACACCAAAACTGCTCTTCTGATTTCTCATGCTCCTCACTATAACCCCAAATCCTCTTCCTTGATTTGGCTTTCTGAATGTATACAAACATGAATAATCATTCAGTTTTACAAATTAAGAATTACAAATTTGAATTGAAAAAAAACAATAACCTCACTTACACAATGTCCTTAATGCAAAAAAAATCCTTTGGTTTAATCCTACTGGATAAATGGGGTATTTCTTGACAACTTCTAGGGCATGGTTCAAAAACTGCTGAATGATAAGAACTTACTGGGGTTTGTATTTTTACCCAAATATAATTTTTCTTCTCTTTAGGACAATCAAAATGTAGATTCACTGGTTGATCTAATGACAAAAGAAGGTATGTGCAATTAGTTTTTACTGATGGTTATTGTAACTTGTGCAGGTGGGTTTTCTTCTTTCCACTGTTTTAAATGGGTTTTCCTTTTACAAGGCATGTATTGGTACAATAATCCAACCATTGGGCTGACCAAGCCAGATTGTACAAGAGCTTGCCTCAAGCCAGTAAAATGGGGAGTATTGCTTTTTAGGAAGGGCATCCAGGGCAGTGAAAATCAGACCATAAAGATGCTTTGTCAGAGGAAAGTAGATTTTTGATGCATGTGTGAGGTCCAATAATTGAATGGCGGCAAAACAGCTGTTGGGGTGGATCAGGAAAAATACAAGCTCTGGTACAGTAGCAATTCAGCAGGAGAAAATATAGTTGAAATTTCCTTTAAGCAGAAATTAGTAGAAAATGAGATAGAAGTGGAAAGATGGAATAGGACAGGAAATAAAGGCCAAGATGGTGTTGGGTAAGACAGGGTATCTTATCTTTTTCAAAGGTTAGTAAAGATTTTGTCCCTCCAAACTTTATTGTTATACTTTAATGCTGTTCTTGGAAGTCAGTACCAAGAATGATGTCTGTACATAGGTTTTCTGGAGAAAAAAGAGATTCACTTTCTTACAGCATTACATCCCCTTCCCCTCATTGTTAAGGAGACTGTACAATAACCTTTTGACTTTGTGAAACATGAGGCAGAAGTCATCCCTGGATGGAACACTTCTAAGATTCAATAATTGAACAAGTATCTCACTAATAAAGCTTTTGCCAATGTCTCTGCTATCAGCAATGATTCTGCACAATACACGTTATTTATGAGAATTGTTGTTGTAACATGAAATGGAGAGTTTGGTGATGCTGCAACAGATGCACAAATGTAGCCATCATTGTATTTAGGTATTGCTGAAGAGACATCAGGAGTGGTAGGTATACTAGTAACTGCAGATGACTGACTTAGTTTTTCAAAGTATCCCACCTTTTTACATTTAAAGCAAATAGGCTCCCCAGCAGGGCATTTAGATCTTCGATGGTGAGAATTTCTACAAAACCAGCAGGTAGACTGTTTTCCTTGAACTTAATTAGTAGCAGCAACAATAAAGTTACTGTCTTGCTCAGGTTTTGGTACAACTACATTCATTCCAGGAGATGGATTGGTATACCTATTGGAACTTTGCTGAGCTGTATCAAGGGCTCTGGTCTTTTCAAATACTCTTTGTAGGCCCAGTGTTTTACTTTCTAACAGCCATAGCTGTATAACAATGGATGAAATTCCATTGAGAAAGGCATCTCTTATCATTTCTGATCCATACTCTCCAGCACTTGCGGGGTTAAATTTGCAATCTTTGGCAAGTGTTTTCAATTCATTAAGGAACTGGTGAAAAGTTTCTTCAGCCTGTTGTTTTCTTGTTGTTAATATGTGCTAAGCAAGAATAAAATTTTTTGATTTAATGTATATGTTTTTTGAAGTGTCAATAGCTTCTTCATTTGTATAGCAGTCTGAGATTTATTCCTTAACATTTTGTTCAATATAGTTTATAAGAAGGTTAAACTTGTTGACTGTTCTGGTAGCACTTCCACTACCTCTACCTGTACCATCACTTGCATTACTGTTATTATCCAAAGGTAATATAAAGTTTGTAAATGTCCAAAGCCAGTGTTTATACAGTTTATTCACATCTGCTATATCTGGATAAATACTAAGCCTTTCAGACTTCATGGACCATTTTTGATTAAGTTGCATTGATTGTAATAAACCAGCTTAACTTTGGCACAGGGCAACCTGCAATGTATCAAGCCGAAAAGAACAAAAATATAAAATAGTAAATATTTCTATCAGGGTGAATCTAGTGAAATACACTGTATCACTAGAATCTGCATCACAAGTCAGGAATATGCTTTTAAAGATTTTGAATATATTTTTAAACAAAGGCATCAGAAAGCATACAACAAATAAAACACCTGCTAATGAGACAGCTGGATTTATTTCTCATTAAGAGAATGTATTGTCTCCTGATGAAAGACCGTAAAGTAATTCCAGGTGAAGCATATTTTATGGAAGATAGATTGGTAGAGACAGAATTGACAAAAGCAGATGTTAAGAAGAAGTGAAAAAACATTACGAAATTTGAATGAACAAAACTGAATGAAAAAGGAAAGGGAACAGCAGACCTGCCAACTTTTGACTAATAGAAATCTTGAGATTTAAAAAAAAATCATGAAAAGCTGGACATTGTACAAAATATCTGGAAGTCTTAAACTAGCTGATTACCAATTCAAATAACAGATTTTAACACTTCAAACAAAATCACTGCTCTTATTTTGTTGCTTGACCCACCAAGTTTCTTTTAACATAAACACCATAAACAGTTAACTTAAGTAGTAAAAAACAAGCAGACCACACCATTTCTGGTACTATCCACAGGAAACCATCTCACCAAGACCAGTATCTTAATAATGCATTACACTGTCCAGTTTCAGCTCATCATAATGTTATCACCATTCTGCTTGGAAGGGCAAGAACCATCATTTGAAACCCATATGACCTCAGAAAGGAAGAAAGACACCTTCAAAGGGTTCTCTTATCCAATGGATACCATACTAGGGATGTTCAGAGATCATTACAAAAAACTAGCAGGCATAATCATAAAGAAAAAAATAACCTACAGCACAAATACATCTTTGCTATATCAAGGGTATCAATGAAAAGCTAAGACAAACTCTCTGACAGAATAATGTTAAGTGTTCATTTTTTACAACAGCCACCCTTAAAATGATACTCACAAACCGAAAGGATCCAGTACCACTTGAAGAGAGAAACAATATATTTTACAGACTACATTGTAATGACTGTTCTGTCCACTGCACTGGAGAATCAGAGTGTTCCTTGGGTCAAAAAGATAAAGAAGATAACAGCCATTCAAAAAGGTAACAACAAAAGTCATGAAATAGCAGAGCACTGGTTGACAAAAGATTACACCTTTGACTTATGAAATAAAAAGATTCTGGACAGGGAAATAAATATTTCAACAAGAAAAATAAAAGAAACCATCCATTCCTTACAACACAGCAATCATATCAACAGCATATCTTACACTCTTCCAGAAAAATATCTTTCAGCAGTACAGAAAAGAAACACAACAAACACAAGATAGATATAATGCCACTTTTTAAAACAACTCCTCAACAATCCCAAACAATTCCTCTCACCAAGCTTGCCCACACTATCAAAGCTTAAAAATGCTATACCTAATTACTTCAGCAGCCTGTTGATGGGAGAAGTATCTCTCAAAACCTAGTTCAGAAAGAGCTTTTGACTCATAACATGATAAGTATCTTTCATCAGTGGTTTTCACAGAGTTCATAAAGTCTAGAATTTTGGGGAGAACAGGGATGGAGAATAAGCCCAACTCTGGAGCTTCCCAACACACACACACACACACACACACATATATATATATATATATATATATATACACATTTACAGAGAAACCCCGGTAACGCGACCACTGACGGGACCAGCCCCAGGTGGTCGTGTTAGCGAGGTGGTTGCGTCAGCGGGGTTGCGCCGACCCGACCCGTGAAAACTGAACCAAAAAATATGGAGAATAAATAATGAAAGGTCTTGGGCCTTGGATCTTACAAGGGAGACAGTGCCGAACAGATCAGAGAGGAGGGTCACCATCAATGCCTCACTTTATGAAGAAATGAGTAGAAAAAAGGTTAAGGAAGCAAGTGTTGCCACAATAATGCAGGGGTTACTTCAAACTAAAATACTTCAAAGTAGAAAAGAAAGCAGGGAAGGGGGAATTTAGAAAGTTTGAAAACTATCAATTCAATATGTTCTCAACCATAAAAACATATTCCAGCTTTTACCCCCTGAAATCCCTAGCTGTAAAACACTGGTTATATAACTGTTTTTCTTCAATGACCTGTAGTCTTTTAAGACCAAGGTAAATCGATTCATTCATCTTAGATTTTTTCTTTCTTCTGAGGCTGTTGCACTAAGATGCATTTTATCTTGTTTGGGACTTTTGCCGTAAAATTATTATGAATTTCTTACAGACTTGATAAGAGAGGGGTATTGATGTTTCCACCCATTAAGAAACATAATTTGCTAGCAGCCAGTGTTGATATTGTGACACTGTCTCTGATTCATTGCTACCCATGGTAGAAGAACTGCCAGTGCCCCCCCCCCCTCTAATGATCCATATGCCTTAATGCCTCTTGTGTAATTTTGATTGTTAAAATATTTTTTTATTGATGAATAAAGTAGGTCAAAGGTCTTTTAAGAATTGCTACACTTGCTCCAATATTGTTTATAGTGAAAGGTAAAGTCCTATAACTGCATGACCATATCAAATCTTGTCTTGCTAAATTTCTCATTGGAGCATGATCAGTGGCAAAATGTCATAAGGTCAAAAGGTCAGGTCATCATCTACTTACCATTACCTTTGTTATGCATGATTGGAATCCCTGGAGATTATTTACTCATGATAATGTGGAATGTGCTGCAGGTAGGTAAGTGTATCATGATGATGAAAATATTTCAAGTATAATAAAGTTCAGGGTATTCTCTTGCTTTTCTTTTGTTGTTAGATGAATTGAAAGAGTTATTAAATAATGAGAAAGAAGACATCAGTAAGCTAGATGCAGATGTAAGTAAATTTCATTAGTGTTCATATACACATATGATTCTATGTGTGATGTTGTTTTATGTTGTATATAGTTCTTTGTATTAAGCAAAAATGAAAGTATTCTAGTGAGTAACTAAGTAATAAACTTCCTGATAATATTTTGCTGGTAAATCTTATCAATACATTTACGTTTAGGTTTGCGTCTGAAGGGAAAGGAATTAAAGTGTTTAGCCAGATTTTCTGTGATATAGAGCTGTATTGGTCAGTTTGTGTGAAACTTACAAAAACACAGAAGTTGCAGCTAAAAAGATGAGTGTGAAAACCAAACCTTCAGCAGCTCAGCAATTATGGTGACTTAGTTCAATAAAATGTAAAATGAGCCATCATATAGGTGTAATTTTGTGATATAACATAAATGCACAAAACTTGATCTACACGTATGACATAAAATTGCAATTTGATTTTGCTATTTACTTGATATCAGCCCTATACAAGTGCAGTGCAGATTTCTTTCTCAAATTGCATGCATTTTCCTTTAGCCCTGTTCTCAAATGATAGATTTGGAGCGTTTTATGTTTTGCCCAGCATTTCCTACCTGGAATGGAGAACACCAAACAACATGAGGCTGGCTGACTTTTTTGCATTTCATGGGAGTGAAAGAGATGCTAAGGGTTTGTTTATACTGAAAAAGTTTCTTCTTAAAAGTAGTATATAGCTCACTGTCAATCTTGAGGCAATTACTTCCTTTATTTAAAGAGATTTATTTTAAGTTCGTCGAGTATAATGATGTAGCCAATTTTATATGACTTGCTAAGTCATACAAATTAGTCTGAGGTGGGGAAAACGTCAGACACTGTTAAAATAAGGTTATCTTCTGAAGAATTCTTGAATCCCTAAGCCTCCTTTGTACATCCCTATGGTCTGGGTAGTCAGTTTAACAGGGAACCATTCTCATTTTGTTAGTTTGATGTAGAAACGTTGCAATATTTAAGACAAATATTCGTACCCTAGGTTTGTTATTTGTGATAACTATTAATATTACAGCACACGAGTTAAATTTTTATCTTTTCTCCGTTGAAGTCTATATTTTTTTTTTTCACCAGATTCATACAATGGAGAAAAATATCAGTAAGAAAAGGAAAAACATGGGAGGGTATGTTTGTATTTACTTATTTTCATGCATACCACATCATGTGGCACACTAAATGTGCTGTTAATTTTCTCTCGGTTGTTGTTGTTGTTTTTGTTTGATTTTGAGTATAAAAAGGAGTGGAAACTTTCTATCGCTTATTATTAACATGTTGCCATTGCGCAGCAAGAAATTTCAGGTTCAATAATGAAAAACTTTAATGTTAAAATTTCACTTAAGCTAATCTGTGGCACTAGATAATGGCTAAGGTGTTGCTTGGGTAAACCTTCCAATCAAAGGAATCTCCAACCTGAAGCTAAAATTTGGAGAAAGAACTGCGCGTCCAAGTAAAATATATGTTTCCGACAATGATCTGATTAAAAACAAGGGGCCGGTAGCTCAGTTAATAGTTGTGGCTTTGATTACCACAGGCACTTGTTCGAACCCCTTTTGGTGCACACGTGTTTCTTTTTTTTCATGAAATTATTATTGTGGTTCTTGAGCAATGAGTAAAGCCCTTCATTTTGGGTGACGGGATTTCCTAAGTCTATTTTCGATCGTCTCTTTGTTTTTAGTATTAAATAAGAAAATCCACTTCCTTTCATCTTTATTATTGTGGAACCTTGGTCCAGTCGAGTCCTAGCAAAATATCTATCGACCAAAATCACATTATTTTAATAACGATTTTGAAGTTTTGTAACACTACTCGTTTATGTAAATTTACATTCTACAATTTACTACAAGGCTTTTTAAAGTATAAATTGAATTACTGTTACTTACATGTTGTTCATACTGTACTGTTGAGACCGTTTTCTCTCTGTATTTTACAGTATGACAATATAAAAGGTAGTTACTGGAACTTTGTAAACATATTTTTAATAAGGAGAAAAGTGTAGGCAGTACTGCCATGTTTGAATTGCTCTGTTGGGCTTAACTCAAAATTTTGTTTGAACTTCTCTTTGTTTTAGAATAGCTGTATGATGTAAATACAATATAAAGGACTAGTGTACTGCTAGGCAATTTCAGAGTTATCATTATTCAGCAGCATTATTTTAAAGGCTATCAGTAGATATCATCTTGTACTGTTGCAAATTCTGACACTTCTCTAATCGATTAAGTTACTTTATGTTATTGAGCTCGTGAGTGCAAGACAAATTGCCTTTGTAAAAATATTGTATTTGTATACAATATTTGTATTATATACTATGTGTACAAGAAGTTATATTTTTAATTCGATTTCTAATTTTAACACAGTGTTCATATGAGCCATGCTAAACTTGTTGCCATTCAGAAGCAGATAAGAATTCTTGAAAATAGGCTGGATCAGGTATGGGAAAGTTCTTTCATCAATTTGTTTTACTGTTTTATATTACTGGTTGCAGAATATTTAAAATTACTACACAGTGTTAAAATCATTTGGATAACTTGCATTGAAGGTGTTGTCACTAATGAGATCACTTTTATTCAAAGCGTTTAGGTGTCAGAATCATCCTAAGACTTTAAAGTAGTAAACTGGTGGTCAGAGGAATATGCTATCACCTCAAGAAGAAAGGCCACTTTGGCCATGTTTTGCAATATCTAGTGGTGATGTTAAAAAAAAGACTAGCTTCTAGTAACCCTAAATCAGTTAAGGAGTACAGGGTTAGATGAACTATTCTTTGACCCCTTCTTAATCCATTGGTTTTATATTGAGTTAATGTACAAAATATAGATCACTGTTCCCTATATAATTTAAATGCATTAGCTTAAATTTGTTCAGATCACTGCTTTACATAAAATTAAAACTTTTAGATCAATCATTCTGAATTTTTTGTTTAATTTGTTTTTCATCGCCTTTGTTACCACTTCCAATTTACACTTTGAACATACATATATGGTATAATATGTAACAGAATGACTGGAAAATGAAAATTGAGATCTTTTAAATGTACTTTAGAAAGCTAAAATTATAACGTCTTAGAGAGCCGCTATGTAGCTCAGTATTATGAGAATGAGATTTGTATTTGATGTTTCTTAGAAACTTTTGCCTATTTTATCAAGAGAAGTTGACAATCAGGACTGAAACCACGCATTAATAGATATAAAATAGGAATATGTAGTAACATTGTACTGCATTGATTATATCCCTGGAACATCTTTTTCCAGGCAAAGGCCTCTTGATTTTTTATCAAATGATCACATGATATCAATTCGGTTATCTTTGAAACCCACTGTATGGATATAGATTTGTCGAATTTATCATTTTTTCAAAATAAGCAACTTAATTTATGGTTCGATGTAGTATACACGGCATTTTTCCGTTTTGATTGAACTGCCGTCGTAACTATGGACACGGCCTCGTAGAATGACATTTATTTTAGTAATTGTAACATCTTACAAACAAAGATAAACTTTTCTTAAAATACAGTATTCATTCTGATACAGTGCTAGCTGTTTACATTTGTGCCTTCACTTGAGACCATACTTTCAAATATATATTTTAAACCTCCGAAAGACGAAAAGATAAGTTTCACGTATTAAAGGAGAAGCCCGTTGTGAAAGAAATGAAGTCAAACAACTGATCACCTTCATTTGAATCATTTTCGTTAAATCATTTCGATTACAACTTTACTTTGAGAGTTCCGGCTGCTCAGTCAATATCACCCTTCATATTTGTTTCAAGAGTTTTAATGATTGCTCTTGAATCCACTTAAAAGAGGCTTTTTTGCCTGTTCTTTCTATAATTTCTCCGTCAGTTAAATTTCTAAGTAGGATTTTTCATGTAAAGATGTATTTTTGATTGTGTTTATGTTTGAATATGTGGGTGAGCGTTTGCTTGCATTTGTTCTTTCAAGCATTGTTGTTTTTGTTTTTGTTTACGTAAAATTTTGTTTTTCTTTCAAGGCTAGTCGTAAATTCAACAGTCATCTGGCAGAGAATTCAAAGCTCAGAGGGGATATTGACCATCTGAGGACAGAAAGAACCATCTTCGAAGGTTTATACAAAAAATTGGAAAAGGTTATTTGAAATTTTGGTAGTATATGTTTTTTGTCTTATATGCAAAGGAGAAAAATAGGAATGTTTGTTAGCATCAGCCGCATTAAAAAATAGACTAATTTGAACATGAGTACCAAGCCACAGTTAGGTTTACCAGACCGGCATACCAGACCGGCATACCTAGTAGAACTAATGGTATTTTATTTAGCTGATATTCTGGTGGTGAACGGTAGTTGTACATTTTGGAAACACTACAACTATCACGTTTGGCTCATGTCTTTGTAAGTAAAGAATAAACTTGTTTCTGTCAATTTTCAGAGAAGGAGATGAAATAGTAGAAAGCGAACCTAGTAAAGTTATGTATGCACGGAAAATTCTCATAATAAGGAAGAATCCCATAAATGCGTTTCAGAAGGTGATAAAACGACCATTTTGAGGCCAGATAACGATAACGTTAAGACGAGAAGCGTGTACACGGTTTTTATTAACTCTTTCTTGTATAAAAGGAGGATTGTTGCGCCAAGCCATAAAGATCAGTTTTTGAAGGAAGATTCTTTATCGTAATCAAAAATTGCTTATGTCACTGTGACGATGAAGCAAGCTCTTGCTACCATGAATACACGTTAAATATGAACGGTGATTAGTATGTGTACTCATATAAACATACAGTAAATATATCTGTCACCAGTGTGTACACCTATAACGGGTCTGTTAAGAAATTTGTATGTCAAGTAGCAGATGCAATTATTATCTCAGCAGCCTTGTGTAGAATATTTGTACGTTTTTTAGTAGCTCAGCTTATTGGGTCTTTTAAGGAACTATGGAATGAAAAGGGTCATGAGGTATTTATTAAGTTGAAAGATACCAATTTTTTTCGTTTCACTCTATAGCAGGTAAATGAAAACAAATATGAAATTGCAGAGTGTATAGAGGCATCTACCAGTGCGTATGATGTTAGGTATGAGATAATTTTCAATACTATTTATGCCATTACCTTTTTACCATAGGTACAAGTATTCCAATTTTTTGCCCTCGTTAATGTGCTATAGGGCTGGCTACAAGATTTTTCTTACAAAATGGGCGTGGGGAAGTTGTAATTTTGAGTCTTGTATGCTTAGCTGGTTTTCATGAGGTGTTTTGGCATAGTGGTTAGCTTTAATTGTACCCAGGAATTACCCAAACTATTGCAATAGTCCATAAATTCTTTTTTTTTTTCTCGTTCCTAGTCAAATTTATCTTGATATTAATAGCATTAGCACCATCTCCTTGTTGTTTTTGTTTGTTTACGTCTGACATTCTTTGAAGTACAAAAATCTTTTATGTAAACTATTTAAGTTATCTTTGCTTTTTTTTTATTTTGTCAGTTTAGGGGGAAAATCAGTATTATTATTGAACATTCACTAAAGAATTTCATAGGCTGTTTTTTTTAATGATATAATATTTTTCTGATAAATATGATGGTTGTTTGAAGAAATATTGCTGTAGAATGTAACAAAACATTTTTTAATTTTGGCCACAACTCAACAGGAAAACAAAGTAGATAACAGGGTTTAGATTATATCATTTTAACATTTTCAGAGAAATGGGTTATATCCATTCTCACATAACTTTGTACCAGTTATGATTTTCTTTATAAAAATCTAAGAAAACAGTATGCACGCACTTTTGCAGATATTAATATTGGAAAACTATCACAAGTACACTATATTGATTAACTCTACTTATTATGCAGCTAGTCATCATCATCATCATCATAATGATAATAATAATAATAACAATAATTATGATAATAATAATATATCATATTTGTACAGGATAGCCTTTTCAGTTAGCATGTTACTACTATTACTAAAAGTCCTGTTGAAATTGATATTGAAAATTAAAGTTTGTGAAGCAAAAGGATAAGACTTAACAAGGACAAGTGTAAAAACTGTAAAGAACTAAATAATAGTTAGGGTTTACACCTAAAAACGATCTATGTATTTTCTTTTTGAAGTTGGTGTAGTACTTTTCACTTTTTATGTCATTGGATAGGTTATTGAAGTTGTTGATAATCTTTGGTCCGTGAAAAACGAAAATTTTTCTTTTGTACTTGCATCTTACTTTCGATAGTGATGCCTTTTATATTATATATTATCGGCAATTTTAATTTACGTTGAATTTGACGTACGACGAAGTTTTAACGCATTTTCTACGCCCACGTCCCTATTATTTTTGTAGGGACGATGCCCAAGGAAAGATGATAGCTCTGAAAGAGAAGTCAGACAAGGACCTTGCGCAATATAATATGGAACTAAAAGAGTTGATACGTATAATTGACCATGATAGAAAATTAAAAGAGTTTATGGGTGTGAAGGGAGAAGACCGATCTGATTATTATGGAATACCACCTTTATCCGCCCAAAGAATAGCTGAGAAAGAAAAACAGGGAGACAAGGAAGAGACAATAGAGGTAAGACTGTGATACAAATAAATGAAAGTGGCTTTTCATGAACATTGTTTTAATACCAAATGAACTTTTTTTGTGTATGTATTTTTGTATTTTTATGCCTTCGTCTTCCATCACCGTTTCCTATAGTTTCAGTTACTATCGCTTATCTTTCATCAGTCATGTGTTTTTATTTCTTACTTGCGCCACCAAAGCTCTGCCAATTATTGGTCAACTTTAGGATGGTATCTGATGCCAGTTTTAATTTTCACGTACACCTTTAAACCTTTAGATCACTTATGATTACTGGATGGCAGATGTTTTCTTTGCACCTATAGAGTTTATATCCCTCGCATAAACCTGGCATGTAGTACAAACGACGAATTTATGCTGTTGAAGCCAGAATAGCGGTTATCAAGTTACCTTGCAGTACGCCATTCCCTATTTTCATCGCTCAAAACACTTCTGTTTTTGATGTCAACGTTTTCATTCCCATTTGTTTCCTTTCTGGCTTATGATAATATTGGATCTGATTTTCTTCTATGATTTTCTCCGATGTAAAGGTAACGGAGAACTTGATGTGGAGGTCCTGTGTGCCTTGATTTTAAGGTTATAGTTTTCAGGTTGCTCTCACTGGTGATCCCCATCTACTCTGAAAATCTATTGGTTTTGAGTTTTATGTGTCAAGGACATGGTACTCATGATACAATGAGACCCATACAACTGCTCATCTCTTTCTACAGCCTGCTTTGCCTTTAGCTGCCACCCTGGCTTCGTTTTTAAGGGTCTCCTTGTTTCTACTACCCCTGTCTACAGTTCTTCTCTATGTTGTCTTTGGACATCCTGTCTTTCTTTTCTCCTGGGGCTGCCATTCCATTGCTGCCATTCAGACTACGATTTTGTCTCTTCCAAAAACCTGACTGATCCAGCTTGACATTCTGCCTCAGTTTTCGTCATTGATGTCGTCGACTCGATTGATCTTACTTTTTCAATTATTTTGTATCATTTGTAGCTACCATATTCTCAACCATTCTAAGCATGCACATAAAGTGAAAATTGCCCAGTCTTATTTCTTCCCTTTTATTTATGTTCCAGACCTTAAAATAACACTGATCATCATGTACTACTTGTATCTTACTACTATAACATTGTACGTACCTTTTAACATGTCATTTGGGTTTTAAGTGCCTTCATATGGCTCTGGGCCTCCCAAAGCTTTTGACCGAGTAACTTTAAGCTGTTTCTGGTTTGTTGCCCGTCCACTGCCACAGGTACGCCATCACTGATTAGATTTTCATGTGCCTGAGCATTCGTTCTACCAGTTGTTCTAGCTTCTGTATTCCTTAAGGTTTTCCGGGGGAAGGTGATTGGCCTGCCCCCCCCCCCTGAGACTACCAGAGGTTTTCAAGGTTTTCATTTCCTTGGAGTTTATTTTGCTGCCCAACCAGAATTGGTAGTTTACGACCTTTCCATTTATGACAGGGCGAGACTTGGTTTGATGTACCGCCTCCAGTACCCTGGTCCCATGGCACATTAGCAAGAGCCTCAAGCCTAGGATGAACTGGCGAGAAAGTGTGATGCCGGCACTCACCCTCTAGCCAAAAATAATCAAAGCAAACCAAGAAGCGAGGGGTCTAAAGCAAGACGCTGTTAAGTCGGTCAAAGTTACAATAAGAAAAGCTTAATCTAATGGTGCAGTGAAGAACTTGTTTTCATGCAAAGTTTTTTTTTTAAAAAATGGACATCATGGTGGTTATAACGGTTGTTTATGTTGGTTGAAATGCCACAATAACGTTTTCCACGTTAAATTTATTAGTCATTGTTCTTCGGCCCCAAACACCAGATGGATGACCAGTTATAAAATGTATGTCAATAACACTAGACGAAAGAGGATGCTATATACCTCATTAAGTGGCCCAGGTCAAGGATTTTTTGAACACCTCATTCTTTCCTGTATTCTACTAAAAATAAAGTACTAATCTCTGCCGTGGTTTAAGCATGCGATGTTATAGTTCTTTAAAACTGATCTTACATTTTAAACAGTTTAGGCACAGTCATACCTATACCATGAACCTCTTATAGTGGAAAACTGGAACGTATCAAACAGAAATTAAATCTGTTTTAAGTAAGTAACAAGATCATCACATCTAGGTTTGACTGTTTATTACACGACATATTCAGAAAAGATACCCTAAGGCCAAAATCGAAGAATTAATTTGTGGTATTATGGCATGTCTTTTTTCTTTCATTGTAAGCTACATATAATATACTGATTTCAATACCTGTGAAAGATCGCACCCGTTTTTTATCTTTTTGTGTTTTTAGTCCTATGAATCAGCTTTCGAGAAGATCAAAGCAACGACTGGTATTGGAGACATTGATTATCTCGTTGATAAGTTTATCGAAGTAGAAGATAGAAATTTTGCCCTGTTTAATTATGTCAATGAGCTAAACAACGAAATAGCGATGTTCCAAGACCAAATCGCAGGGGTTCAAATTGACATCGAAAAATTTAAAAGTGAATCAGTGGAATTAGAGAAACAGAGGAGAGAAATTTTAAAGGAGCTAGAGGTAAGTCCATATACGTGTAGGATGGATAACATTTTTATATTTTAACAGACCGTATTTTCCCGTAACTAAAAGAACAGTAATTTTTCTCTTTTCAGTAGAATTAGTAGAATTTCATTTGAACAATGGTTTTTTGTCCTTGATTTATTTTCATAGGTGATGTAAATATGAGGTATTCATATACGAATTTTTTTTCTCCACAAAAAAGGATTGACATTACCAAACGGCTTTATGGTTATGCTGTACTAACTAAAGTGTCGGAACCACATGATTAACCAATAAATGTATTTGATCATACTATTTTTACACGAGATTCTGGTGGGTGATGATCAGGTCCAAGTCTATATGCCAGTGTTGAAAAAAATATTGCAAAATAATAGTTTTCTTTGCAAGGTATATCCCCCTTCCTCAGTCCATGTGAATAAAGCATGCAAGAAAACTCCTGAATTGTTTGGAGATAATTTTTAATGTTAGATATTATTGTACGTGTGACTCTTTAACACATGACAAAGTGATCTAGGGGAATTATGTCAGGTTACTCTTTACATTTTTTTGTATATTACTTACTTTTTTATGTACTTATTTTGCAGAGGAGTCATGCAGAATATGAAGCTGAAACTCATGCATATGAGAAAAAATACACTGCAGTTAATAAAATTCTTGAGCAACTTAAAGCAGGTATGCTTTTCATCCAAGGTTCCCTCTTAGCAAACCAGAGGGTTTCTTGTAATTAATTTTTTTCATACTTATTATTATAATTTATTTTTTGTTTCATCGTTTACCCTACTCTGCTTTCAAAAACATGAATGTACCCAGAAATTGTTTTTTCAATAGAGATGCAGATCCGATTTCTTCTCCCTAGGTCATGACAAGGCTACAACTACAGATATCTTCCATTGTAACCTGATAATTTACAAGTCGTCACTGCTGCATTATTTCGTTATTGTTTTGTTAGAATCTCCTTTTAACTCTATAGAGGAATATTTTGGTACCTATCTGGTCCTCGAATTCGTTGATCATTACAGTCAGGGAAATTAACCTTATTCACCATCAGGCAGTCCTTTTCACTTACGTATTCACTTGTTTTTTTGCCTTTCCATTTGCTCATGTCATTGCCTGTCCATCTGCGTATCTATCTGTCAACTGTCTATCTATCTATCTATCTATCTATCTATCTATCTATCTATCTATCTATCTATCTATCTATCTATCTATTTATCTATCCATCTATCTATCTACCTATCTTCTTGTTTATTTTTGTATTTGGCCACCTATAAATTATAATATTACAGTTATAATATTGTTATCAGCTGACGTTGAAGTAATAAGGTAGTTATGACAATGTTGATAATAATAATGGCAATGTTGATTTAATTATTTATAAGCAGTGGTGCTGATACGGTAGACCGCCGATTATACAGCCAGTTCTGGTATGCGTTAGTTTTATTTCTATTTAAATGACCAAATTCAACTCAAAGAAGAAACAGACAAAAGTCATTGACTTTTTACTTATACTGCTGAGCATTTATTGATTTGTGTGCAGATTGTAATGGATGGCCCCATAAGAGAGTGGCTACTGTATTTCTTTTTTTAGGGACTTTTGTTTATCTTTAAATTGCATATAAAAGGGTATATGTAAAGTAAATGTTTACTTGTTTTTATCTGTAGGTGTCAGTTCAGTGTTCACAAAAATTAATTGTGATCCATCTAGCATTGCAGACATGCTTGACAGTCGGAGTGGTGTGACAAATAACAATCTGATACAGGTAAGTGACGTAATGCCCATTAATAATACAATGATCACCAAACTGCATTGTTACATGATTGCATTTGCTTCGGTAACCGAGGTATGTAAAAATGAAAATATGTGAAAATGCTGATAACAGGAAAATCTGGTTTGCAGAATAAGAATAAAGAGTATCTTAATGATGGGGAATCAGATGATCGTTTTTCTTAGGAGCTCTCACTCAGTCATCTAGTCAAATATCCAGTAAGTTCATAGCTCAAAATGAACTGCGTTTAGCAACTAACAGCGGATGCCGATGGGAGGCGTGAACAATCAAAGCTTTCGGATAAAGTACCTGATGGTGAGATGATAATGGTGGTGTAATAATGATGACGATGAATACCCAGCGTGGCTAGTTTCACGATTTGACGTACAAGATAGTGTTGTGGACGACGCAGTTAATTTTGTCGTGGTCTTGAGTCAGACAGCAGCTTGGATACTGCAATATTTCACACTGATTAACCAAACGATTCTCCACCCCGTCTTGCTGTATGATGCTGAGACATGAACATTAAAGCAGAAAAACTAATCCAAGCTCCGAACTGCGAACATGAAAGTCATTTGCATCAGCAATGGTGTATCAAAACTTGATCACATCAGAAATGAAAATCTGTGTAAAAGGATGAACATTTCGATGCTAGACGAAGTCCTACAGAAAAACATGTTAAGGGAAAAGCACCATAATCCATTGTACAGACAGCAGTTGACTTTAAAATACCTAGTGCCAAACGCCCACACGGAAGACCTCGCAAGCGATGGGAAGACTGTGTAAATGAATATCTTCTCTGCCGCAGAACATACCTCGGTGTTGTAATACGAGATTCCACCTACAACGACCATGTTGCACGGAGAAAACTGATTAATGTCCCAGCTCAATCCAGTTGACAGGCTTAAGTCTAACTGGAATTAGGTGAGAAAGGATAAATACGGATGAAACGCCTTTTCGTCCGCATTTACCCTATACCTTTGTGTTACGTCGCTTCTAATAAAAGGGATCAAAAGATGGCAAGTGAGATAGCTTTTGTCTCAATTTTTCTTTACTTCTGTCATGTGGGACTTGGTAACTGTATTGAGATAGCGCGCTTGACTCACGATCAGTCAGTTAACTTTCTCAGAAATATATTGAAGCATTACATTTTGTTAATGAAAACCACACATACAATATTAACGGTGTCGCAGTGGTTCCCTTTGGATACAATTTTTACAATGTCTGCTAGGTTTCTATAGAACGATGTTGGCGGATTTCGTAATTTTCGCCGATACTTTACCCGAACCTCATTCACTTTCATATGGGATAAATTTTGTCCAATAAAACTTTGACATGACATTCTATTATGTTTTTTTCTTCAGATATATTATTAGGGGAAATCGAAATCGATAAGCAGATACTTACTGTCTCATCCTGCTATCTCTTGAAAAGAACCATTTGGTCAGGTTATGAGGAGGTCCACTCATCTGCAAAGGACGCATTCGCTGTCCCTGATTTGTGTATAGTTGGCTATGGGTTTCAATACAAAATGTGATTGCTTAGTCCTAATGCTTTTAAGGGCTAATTTTAAGGGCTAATTTAGAGAATATACCAACATGATCGGAAGTGTTTAAGACATAAATAGTTTCTTGCTGTAAATTGGATAAAATTGCAACATTCAGCAGTTAAGTCTAATTTACATGTCGTATCGTTAGAGATTATTGTTATCGGTGCATCTTTCCTTCGCCTCAAACACCCAAACGCAATCTTTGCCACGTAAATAAAACAAATTGTACTGAAGGTTTATGATTACTCTTTGGCAGCAGGTAGTAAGACGTTGCCTTTAGCATTTCAGCTGAATAAATACCACTTAGTAAGTGTCTTGTTTTTAAACCTTAGTCCTGATAAGTGAGAGCGAGCAAACTGATTGATAACGTGATTTTGATGAATGTTTGGCTAATTTGTTCCTTGTACTTACTTCCCTTTGCTTCTTATTTGAATTTGCCTTTAGTACCTGGGAATTGTAGAACAAAGAACAAATGAGCTTTTGCAGGTTCAAGCCTTCTTAATAGCAAAGGTAGGTATATTGTCAGCACTCTTGCTAGATCCTAAATGCTGATATATTATTTTTGAAATACATCTTTGTATACCACAATGCGAAATGAATGATATAATCTTGAAGACGCATTAGAACCATAATTAATAACCTGGGTGTATTTCAGGGGTAACAAAGAAATTCCTATTTATTATCGGTTCATCACTAGATTTTGGCAAAGTAGATATTGGCACAGGAATTTGTCATGATATTTTTTTGCCTCATTTTTGCTTTTACCTTACCACCGGCAAAATTACTGAGATCATTGTGTTCCTTGGTAAACCCAAGATTTATGATAAAAAAGTTGCAATGGAAGGAGAATTTTTTCGTAACCTTATTTTGGTTGAGCACATTGTATCCTTTATTATGTCTTGGGACAACATTTCTCCCTCACACTTTAAAATATAATTTATGGTTGGTGAAACCTGTTACACCTTGGTACACAGTGCAACCATAAACTTTGGTCATAGAAATTCTCAAAGAACAGCTGTTGTATCACATGCTCTGCTTATGTCAATAAAAGTAGACTTTTATTCATTTTCTAAGTTCTAGAGGACTGACCTTGTATTGCAGGTGTATTGAATGCTGGTCTTCTTAATTTTTCCATTTCTGAGTGGAAAACATTTCTTGCTTAAAGCCATATCATAACTAATGAACGAAAGAAGCCTTTTGAATAAGCAACTTAACATACTTTACGGTACTCAGATTTTTCAAATTTCCTGCCTCTGTTGATAAAAAGTGTTGTTATACCACCATATCGACTAGGAAATTAAACTTAATATACCATCTCATATAACTGTGTTAGGCTGTATTTCCTTTCCGACCTGGCAGGATAAATGCCAAACGTTTTAAGTACAACGGACTAAGCAAACTTCGAATACGATATTCCCAATATTGAAATGGTTGATATATTACCTTAATTTTATTATATATTTTAATTGTTTTATAATTCTAGGATGACGACAGAGTAGAACCTTTAGAAAACTTTAGTCTTTTGGGAAAAGGGCCGCAAGCATTGCTTACAACATCATCAGTTCCTTTTGCTGATGCAGATGAGGATTCAGACTCAGAATATTCCGTGCCCAGCGAAGATGAATCAAGACCCTTTACCAGAGAAGAGCTGAAGGCTCGGATCACAAAAGGGGTAGGAACTTCCATCGATTTTTTAAACAGTACTTTTAGAAGAACTAAATATTATTATTGTTACTAATGTTGTTATTATTTACTTGTTATAATTATATTTTTTCTCGTCACAAAGTTATAGCTCTTAGTTGCTTTGGTAATATACTTTAAGCGTAAACAACATTCTGTTATCAAAGGACCCACAGTATAATTTTATCCACGGTTATTAGCCTCCAAGTACGTCTTAACATTCTTGCTTTGCCCAACAAAACTGTTTTTGTGTATGTTTAATCTATGTAGTGATCCCAATATCGTTGATATTTTAAAACCTTTTTGATACTGCTCCCAATCCTCTATGCTCACTGGCATTAGTGACGTTTTTCTCATTTGGCGTAGTCCTGCAAATTTAAGGGGCAATGCCTTTCTGTCTTTTCGGACTTGATCACAAAGTCTATCATCTTCTGGTATGGCAACATCAATAACTTTTACCTCGTTCTTTACTTTGTTCACATTCATAATATCTGGCCTTCTCGCGTGGAACTGATTAGCACGCTGGGATGGCTTAATCCTATATCTGTTACTTTATTTTCAACCACTCTTTCTGGCTTATACTCATACCATTTTGACCCAATTTGAAAGTTACACTGAGAATAAAGCTGCCAGTTTGTATATTTTCCCATGTTGTCCTGGCGCCTTCTGTATTCTTTTTGGGCCAACTTTTGACATTGAGCACATTCTACAAAGAAGGGGCTCAATGCCCTTATTCCTACAAGACTTTATGTTAGCTTACTTGTTGTCAGTTCTTGTTGTCTTCTCTTGTGTCTGTTCTTTTGCACTACAAATAGATACATCGGCATATCCTTTTACGTCACTACTTTTCAACCATTTCCACATTCTTATCCTGTCCCTGCCCTCCAGGCCTCTCAGATATTTTCCATACTTCGATTTCTCTTTCCAGGAACTCATCAACTTATTATTCGTAATTTTAATAATAATTTATATTTTTGTTATTTAACATTGCTTTAGGCACTACCTGATGGATTTACTATTATCTATAAAACTGTTTGCGAGTCATGGGAATGGGCTATGGGCAACCATTATTTCCTCACATTATGTTTTTAGCACTTTAGTTAATTTCCTGGAAGTCCCAGGCAATGTCTCGGCCCAGCTAAACTCGCAAGTTCTATCAACTTTTCAGTGGATACTTTGACATAGGTTCCTAAGTTGTTTTCTTCTTTTTGTTATTATTATTATTATTATTAATAATAATAATAATAATAATAATAATAATAATAGTAGTAGTAATAGTAGTAGTAATAGTAGTAGTAGTAGTAGTAGTAGTAGTAGTAGTAGTAGTAGTAGTAGTAGTAGTAGTAGTAGTAGTAGTAGTATTTTGATTGTTCTTTACGACCACTTCTGATGTTGTCGGGCCTGATAATTCAACTGTTTTCTGACTATAACCAGAGTAACAACTGCCTGCTCATATCCTTGGTGCCATCTTACTGCTGGTGGTCCAAAATTATTGCCAATATTCGAATCTTTCACAGTAGACAAGCTTTCTGGACTGGTTCAGCACCTGGTACAGATCTTTTTGAGGTAATTGTCGATGTTCATTGTCATCATGCCGAGAGCATTAAAACCACGTGAACAAAGTGACTGTCTTCACTACGTTGCTATAACACTTCATAATGACATATTAAATTTCTTTTTTCTGCTTTCCTTTTCCCGTTTAGCATTATTCAGTTATCACTTATTATTATTATCATTAATAATATTATTAAAAATATTAGTACTGTAGTAGTACTATTTTTTATATTGTATATTATTTTACAGGTTATGTTTAGCTGTATTTGATAATTTACCGTTATTATTCAAAGACCTGTGTCAAAGACGTGTCTACTGCAATTACGGGTAAAGTTAAGAAGGATTAGTATTGCCCTCACAAAATCATTCCGGAAAGGCCTGAAAACAATGGCTGAAATTGGAAATAAAATTTAAACTCTATTTTTTGAAGAGAAATTCATTTTTTGGAAATTCGATTAACGGTTGTCTTTGAATAGATAAATCTTATTCCCATCAATCCTAACGTTGACTGCCTACTTGCTTCTCAAATTCTGCGTAGAAATCATTTAGTTCGTTTCTATTAGCGTATTTGGAAATCAACAGAGAACAATCTGGAAGTATTAATTTATTACTGTTTATGTAGTTACAGCCTACAGTGCAATTTTTAATGTGTAAGTGTAATGTAGTGTACGTAACATATGAAGATGGTAACGACTGAAATGCATGCAATTTTGCAAAATATTTAGCGTATTTTCCTGAATTTTTGTGAAATTATGTTTTAATGACCAGCTATATGGTACTCATACATTTCAACAAGCATCATTTCAAAGGGACTAAAACATATAGAGTTAGCAGAAAAGAAAGAAGGGAATAAGCCATAATATGCTCTACGGAAAAAGCACGTTGATGGTTGACGGCGGGGTGGATTCAATTACAAAAAACCCGGTGTATTTGCTTTTGGAGGAATGGTAGATAAAAAATCATAACCCTGAAAAAATGACAAGAGTAAGGAAAGGAAAGTAGGAACTCACAGTTGTTTAGTTGTTTTAAATGAAACGGAGCTTTTAATACTCCACCAGAGTAGTTGCTTGGTTAGCCTGACTTACTATAGAAGATGATGTTCCTATTACATTATATATGTCTATTATTTTGACTGTTTATGGTTACCAAATATAAAACATGCAAAGTTAGTGTCATTGTACTTTTGCAATAAAACAAGTTCATTTTATTTACTCTTGCTTTGGGCTGTTGTTATTGTTTGTAATGAGAGGAATGTGAGTACAATGGATTCTCGTTAAAAATTGATCCCACTACGACAAGACAGTAATTATTTAGTGAGTATCAGGATAAGTGTCAGGATAAATAAGGATACTTTGAAAAGTTAAAACAATCTGACTGTGTTTTTTCCAATCGTCAGACGTACACTAGCAGAAAATCATATTCTAAACAATGTCCCAAACAATCCCTTGGTGAATAACAGACTGGAAAGCAGAATACCGCTGTCAAACCTTATGCACTCACTAGCTGCTGATCCAAACGATACGATTTCCCCTAAAAGGTAAGCTGAAGAAGCTTGGAGAAGAAGATGGCAAAGTTGTAACTGCAGACTAAAACAGTTTATTCCAGAACCGTCGACTCAATCCTCTGGCCATGACTTAAATCGTACGAAATGAGTTAAACTGAATCGAATTCGCTCTGGATGTGGTCAATACGCGAGTTTCATGCATCGAATTGGTCTGCGCAGTAATCCGAACTGCGTACCCTATGTGGTGAAATTCAAATACCTCAACGCGTTTTGAAGTGACAAGTAATAGGTATCCGAGGTGACATCAGAGCTGTAGATGAAGACTTTTGATTCTGGCTTGGTGATAGTTAATTGGATGTTTAGTTTTTTGTAATTGTTGATCATATGCATATATATGTTTTCCAATCGTATATTTTTGGCTATTGGGTGTAGGGTAAGTAAACGAGTGTGGCAATGTCACAATTCTAATTTAGATTAGATAAATAGCGAAACAAATATGAATCATTTTAAAACATAGAAAATTATTTTAAAAAACCTCGC
This sequence comes from Morbakka virulenta, assembly GCA_003991215.1. Classification (NCBI taxonomy): domain Eukaryota; kingdom Metazoa; phylum Cnidaria; class Cubozoa; order Carybdeida; family Carukiidae; genus Morbakka; species Morbakka virulenta. The sequence goes on from RDPX01000158.1 coordinate 541,645, forward strand.
GAAAGACATTAATTTAGTCCTTAGCTTCACTTTTTACTTAAGGTAATGGATTTGTTACAATATTAGTATTTGTTTATTATTATGTAGAATAAGAGAAATCTGTGTAACTGGAAAAATAGTTTTAATATCTATTCTGTTTAATTTACTTTTTTATAATGTATATGTATCACCAAGTTTATTCCTTTTTGGTTTCCTTTTAATCTAGGCATCAAAAAAGAGTGCTATAAACTCAGCCAGAGGCTCGATTCATACGAATAATAATCAACTTACAACGCCAAACTTAGCAAAGAAAGAATCACAATATTAATAAAGAGAAGACCAGAGAAAAATAGAATACTGGAGAATTACCTATACATGGAATTTGACGACAGTATTTGTTACATGTATGGATTTATTGGTATATATATTTGGAGTTTGATGACTAGCATACATGACTGTATACACATATGTGATACTTTAGTAGAGGTAAATGTAAATCATATTTTCACTGGTGATCTATGCTCTGAACAGGGAAGTGGCATAAATCAGCATAGAAGCACCTTTTAGCTACTTCTAGAATTAAGTACAATTGAACCTGAGTTTTCTTACTTTAATGACATTTAAGTCATGGATGTGCTTTTATCAACAAAACTAGCATTTGGATCACATAAGAATGTCAGCCTATCGGTAACATTACTGATGTTGAACGACCTCAGCCTGACGAGATAAGGAACAACAGTGAAGCACAAGAAAAAATCAGTTTATTTACAACAAAAGAAAATTTTTTTAGCAAGTAAATGTGGAATTCTCACTAAGAAGGTGACGTCAGGATCTTAACGAGTCGATCCCCTGCGCATAGTGAGAGAACCATATATCTGGGTATCTCTTTCAACGACACGAAAACTAAAACTTTTTAAAGGAAAGTTCAGTTTGTTGATTATAACTTAATGTATTCAAAAAATCTGAACATGAAATAATCAAAAACCAAAAAAACAACTACTTTTTGTAAGAACTGTAAATTGACATTAAATTAACTGGAGATGTTTGGCTGCAGCTCTGACCTTGTGTATAACAACTTCTGCACTATTATATCGTGATCAAGCATAAAGGGAAAGAACAAAATCCATTAACGCCAATGGTTAAGCCCACGGAACAGATTCCACTTCAGTTTAAAAGTGTGCAGATGAACTCCGTGTAGCTATACGAAGAAAACAGAAAACAGAAAAAAGCAAATTTACTTCAGGATGGATTTAGAGGAAGTGCAAAGTTCTAATTTACAACAGGTTTAAAAGAAACATCGAAGTAGAAAAAAAACACCTTTAATTTGATCGTATCTCAAGTGAAATAGAAGAAAATGGATGCAATTGAAACTAAATTGCTATTAATGAATAGCTCATCGCAGGTTTTTTTTCTTGAAAATCATACTTTCAACTACCATAGCTAGATAGAGGCTTTCGAGAGGAATACTAAAGTGATACTCGACTAAGTGACGGACAACGCTATAGCTATTGCAATGCCCCTCGTATGGCACGGAGGCAAGACGAGTGCTAATACTTAAATTTGGGCTGTTCTTTTGTAGTTATAGCTTATTTGAATTTTTCGTTGGAGGGACAGGGAAATGTTAATATTAATGAATGGTTTGTTAAGTTTATTTTCCTTAATTGTGTTCTTTCTTAAATAGTTTCGCAAGTACTATAATACCTTTGATAACTTTTTTTTCTCATTTTGTCGTTGACTGGGGTTCTTTCAAAGCAAAAATTCTCACCACGGGGAAAATTTAACATAAAAAGATATTACATTTATAACTATGTGTTGATACATAGATATAAACTCTCTCTCTCTCTCTATCTCTCTCTCTCTCACTTTTTCTATCTCTNGTCTGTCTGTTTGTCTGTCTGCTCTCTCTCTCTCTCTCTCTCTCTCTCTCACTCTCTCTCTCTCTCTCTCTCTCTCTCTCTCTCTCTCTCTCTCTCTCTCTCTCTCTCTCTCTCTCTTTCTCTTTCTCTCTCTCTTTCTCTCCCTCCTCCACTTTTTATGCATCCCATGTTTTCCGCTTTGATAAAATAGCTCTCTAAAATTTAAGTCTGTTAGCAACAATACATCAATAGTTAACAAGCCAATATACAGTTTAAATACGTTTATATATTTTTGGTTCCTAAAATTTACAGCCTTCGTTGACTGCAAAAGTTACAAAATGGTATTTGTTTGCAGTATTGTTTCGTTGTACATAGTATTTATCACATTTACGGATGTTTAATTGGCATATTATACCATGAAGTATATTGTTTAAAACGTATAATGTGCTATTTTTATGATAGTATAAAAGTTAATTACGTTATGGATGGTCCTTACTTCACCGATTCACTTACCTGCATCAGTTGTCACTGACATTTGTAAATAAATTATTTGTCATTTTACTACCATTACATTTTGTAAGTACCCTCTTTATATAAAAATACCCCTACTTTATTTAAGCAGCTATTAGTTATTCATAAAACATGTTGCAAAGACCGGTAGAGTATCACCCAGTTATGTAAACATCTCGTCTTTTGATAGTCACCCTATTTGTCATCCTTACATAATTAGTTTACACATAATGCCTCGACAAACTGACGTGAATTCGATGAAATTTAGTAGCATCAAAATGTACTTGTAAGCCCACTCAACAATTGAATTTAATCAATTCAAATTGAAAGAGCAACAAATGAAAATGAATCCAGCTATCAATATTCCTGATGTTCAAACCAAAAGGATATGAAGACTCATTTGAAAATACTGCAGTAGCTTGCTTAAAACAAGCTGATTTTTACTATTAAAGTGAAAATAGCTGTGTGGTTAATAATTTTTACTTTTATTTTCCCGTTTTCGTTAAGAACTTTGTCACTGTTTTGGGGATTCATTTCGAGGCGGAAGTTTCTTTTTCCCATACCCATTACTCTTTACATTACATGCCCTTGCACAAAAACAAATAACCTGTTTTCAGACATTTCGAACTCGTGCATATGGGAAGGATGGATACGAAGAATTGTAAGATAAGTGTTGGGGGAATGGAAATCTGATCTGGGAAAGCAGCTTGGTTTATCGCTACAGGATCCCGACGATTCAACTCTTGCATATGTTTTTTTGCTGTTGAAAACGCAACGAACAGGGTTATTTTATTAATTTAGGCAAACATTGTATCACAATGAAAGGAAACGACATTTCTCATTTTGTGACGTCATAAATGTGAACACATACAGCATACATTGACAACAGAGGTCAGAGTCCAGCACGTATGAAAAAGGTATTTCGGTCAGTTGGTGTAGCAGTTTTGAAATAATTACTTTTCTTGAGTTTGATACGTGAATCATTTAATGTTAACAAGACTTGGAAGGTTATGTCATATCTGTAGAAATTTTATGTTAATCATTCCATTCAAGTACATGTCAGTTTAGTAGGTATGAACTTTTCCAGGTATAAAGTAAACTTCTTGAGCCACAAAAAACTCCATAAAATGAATAAAATTGGTTTTTGTACTACATTATATAATCGAAGTAGAGCAAATAAGTAGGTTATGATGTAGGATTATTTAGACCGAACTAGAGAAAGTCAAGTATGTTATCAAGTAGGATTTCCCAGACTGAACTAGAGAAAGTGAATCAGGTTACGAATTAGGATTATCTAGACCGAACTAGATAAAATGAAATGAAGTAGGTTGTGAAATAGGATTTTCTGGACCGAACTAGAGAAAATGAAGTTGGCTGTAAACAATTCATCTTTAATAAACAGACACATTCTAGATTTCCGTTTTAATATATCATCCTCTGAAAAAACTGCGAGGCTATCAAAAACTGTAAATACCTTCTTTTATCAGCCAATACGCTGTGTGTTTTATGTATATATCTGTTGCATTGTAATGTTTATTACAACCCTGGAAAAACACCATTTATGATTAAAGTATATTTCTTGCTTGACTTGACCGATAACTAAATTCTTTAGTTTTGTTTTGTACTTTTGGTCGTGATAAATATCACAACTTCTCTTTGATTTCATTATACCTTGTGGTCCTGTAATTAAAAAATGTACCTTTTCTAGAATGCCTTATAATGCCTAATAGAATATACCGGATTAATCACCGCGGGATATCTGGGACGCGGCAAGAAATCGAAAGCTGCAAGTTAAAACATAATGAGTCGTCAAAGGTCCGATCGACCACTGGATCAAAAGAAGAAGAAGATGTGCACCTGCATGCACTGATTTTGGGAGAAAACTTACTTGATTATTTTATTTGGTATTTTTATTTTCAGTTTTATGTTTCTGGGCTCATTCACCTCTCAAAACATATTTACAAAGAAACGCGTCATTAGTCCAAGGAACTTGATTCGAACCAATACCTTTAGCAATCTTGGCTATACCCAGTACCACCAGAGCTGTAGGTGTTTATCCCTCATCAAGTCATTTTTTCAACCATATTCTTTTGCAAAAATGATCTGTTTATGGACGAGGATTGTGACTGTAATACCTAAGCTATCTCTTGACATTCAATTTTTTTATCCTGCTTTGGGTCTTCGATATTCAGGTAATCCCGAAAAGTCACTTAGGAATTAAGAGGTTTTTTTAGTGGGTTTCTTTATGTTTCAGGAGAAAAGATCCCTTAGAACGAGAGAATCTGGATATATTTCTCGAGCATCGCCAAAAATATGATCAACAAAAGCTATGTCAACAGTATACATCCGTATACGGACATTGTGTATCATGGAGGCTTATTCGATTTGATTAACATTGAGGAGATTTGTGCATGGTTTTCTATGTACCAATAGATCTCTTTCGTGGCCATAAAGAAAATTGCCCAGAATAAAGAAAAGGAATATGTATAAATGTGCTGGAAATTCTAAAAACCCATTTTTTTCAACTTTGTTAATACGGAATGGGTAGGAAAGTTCTTCATTCAGACTAATTTTTGCTTCCATACCAATGTTTGATGCTTTGATGAGCTTTGTGACACAAGAAAACGATCGTATGAAAAAGTGAGGGCCGATAGAAGAAAACAGCACCCTGTATTTACCATCGGAATTTTTTTCTAATTCAAACAGGCGGCTCTCTGCCTTTGAAAGTGTGATATCTGATGAGAAATCCGGTCAATCTGAGTGAGTTTATGAATCTATTTCTTCCCAAAGTTGAGATTCCTAAAGGGTTTGCAATAACGTTTTGAATGGTGGGACATACCTGTTACTTCACTTTTTTACGGTGTTCGTTTTTCTCTATTCTCTGAGAAAAAGGCTGCTTCTTTTGCTTAACTGTTTCCCCCAACTTTTCTCTGAATAAAGCTGCAGTTTCTTTGCCGAATTTTCCTTCAGAAGCCAATCAGATTTGGGACTCTTTCATAAAAAATCTAAGAAAGGATGCAAATTTTATTTCTAGGCTTGATGAGTCATGAACCCCTGCTTTAGATTCAGTTCCAGTTGTCTTGAAACTGTCATTCTGAGCTATATTCTTTGCTGTCCAGAATTTTTTATCTTTGTTTGTCCCAAACTTGTTTTCTTTCCCCCTGGTAAGTTTGAAATGTTGTTTCAGCCTTGAAGAACGTAGGTGAGCTGATCCTGATATATATTGACCCACAAGTCCTTCTGTCATTATTTAAGGTATTTGAATGACTTATCAACAATACACTGGTCGAATTTTTGAAGATTTTTAGTGGGATTCTTGAATTTGATCTGTTGGTAGGTTCGCTTCTAAAAGGCCTTGTTCTTTGTGTCGCCCAAGAGACTACCTTAACGTCTGAGGCTATTGTGTATCTCTATTAATCTACCACCTGCCTTTCAAATGTGTACTGTTGTCACAGCTGGACAGGTGCACATCTCAGCTGATGTTTTTTGTCGAGTTCAGAGACGTGGTTGTAACACGACCGCCTTAATTCTTGCTACTATCTTTTAGCCTTCATCTTTTCGAAGAAATGCAGCTTGTCTTTGTCTATTATATAGGTATTATCGTGAGAAGTATTCCAATGAGCTTCCCTCACTTGTACCAGCTGATTTTATTGTCTCATGTGTGATTCATTTCTATCTTCACCCTAAATCAGTTGTTGTTCCTCGTTGCAAATCAATCTTTTCATGATTGCAGTTTTTGTTGGACGGCTAGGTTCTGCAGTTCTAATGTCTACGCTTATTCCATGGCTAAACTTTTTTCTCCGCTGTGTTTTCTTCACAGCTTCATAGAATTTGTGGTTTTATGTGTTGTTTGGTTCTTAATCATTAAAAGAAAAACAACAATATTTATGTCAAAAAAAGTAACATCGAAAGTTCGCCATGAAATATTTACTGCCCTCTTTGGTCAGAAGTACCCAACTCTGGATTAACTCAATTATCGTAAATGACGAGAGCAGGCAGCTTAAATATATATAAATCTATACTAAGGAAAATAAGATATTTGTGGTATAAAACTCGAATATTGTAATTAAGATCACATTGATTTTGGTCGAAAGCATTTTCTTTGACACTTCGCTAAACCATGACGCTAGGGAAGGAAAGACAAGTCAAGTGAGTTTTTATCAATACGAAAAACTAAGAAAGTATTAAGAAAGCACATCACTTTTTTGTAATCTACAATCTAGGGCAATTGAAGACCATACTAATTCTCTTGGTCTACAAAGAGGGAGTGATGAAAGTTGAATATGAATTACCTCCAATGCTCCTAATTAATACCTCGCTCAGCCAATTACTTTGAAATGTTCCACCTCGAATTTTTACTGCATTCGCTGTTCAGCAGTAGATGTTGTGCTGTAGCTTAATAACAATTAAAAATTTGGGTACAGTTTGGCACTGTCTCTTCTGGTTGAACACGTTTAATACAAAATTTTCTCTGTGAACACTTGGCACATTTTGCTTTATTCTATCGATTAATATTAAGAAAGTACGGCCTACGTACCTGGTATCACATCAGCACTGGTCTTGACCACAGTTTACATCCTAATCCAATGAGTCCTGGGTTACTGTGAAACAGCATCTTTGACTAGTGAACTTTGAAGGAAGGGTCTTCAGTGGAGAAAGATCTTTCATGGTGAGATCAATGGGGTCCTCTAGAAAAGGCCATTTGAACAATATTACTTAAGGTTACTTGACTCAGCATTATAAATCAAATACGTATAATTGATTCTATTGTGCAGTAAACGAATAAAAACGTTGCGATGGTTGTACGTTAACTGCACTCTAGAATTCGTTTATTTTTGATATACATCTGAATATCGATTTCAACACATAGTCGGAATACCTCGTGATTCACCAAGTCAGCTGCCTTTGTTACTTGTACAGTTACGAATTCTTCCAAAAGCTCAGACATAATAATGATCTTGATAGCATTTCCCCTATTATTTTTTTCTTCATTGCCTATTCAATTTCTCACTGCATTATTTCTGATCATCTTCATCATTCTCCTTGTGGTCTCTTTGTTGTGGCGTTTTTTTCTTAATCAGCTCTCCAATACATTTCTCACCCACTTTTATAGCTCCTGTAAATCGATTACCAAGTTTTCAATCATCGGAAAATCATTTCTGTATTTTCATAGTAGTTCTGCTGTCAGCTCGTCTACTGTCCTACTTCTTCGAACTGTTTATTTTGTTTCAATTGGTTATTTTTCCATTTTCGTCAGCCTTAGTATGTTGCTGATGACCCCTTGTCCAAAATCCAAGGTTTTTTTCTCAACGTTTAAAATCTTTGCTTTCAGTAATCTCCGACATACTTTTTTTACTAACCTTAACATATATATATATATATATATATATATATATATCCGGTATTCTTCCTTGGTACATCTTCATTTCCTTTCCTAACTATTCTTAAAAAGTGTTTTTAGAGATAGATAAGTCATTAAATTTAGAAAGAAAAATAGAAAGAAAAATCTCATTTTAATTTCAGTCTTTTCATTTAAGCTTCTGACAGTGGTCAGGGCAAACCTCTGAAAACAAAAAATTGTGGGTTTCATCCTGATTGAAATTACGGAATTTGAAAACTTCTTTCAAATTTCAAATAAAATCTTCCTATTTACCTGCAGGACCAAAGAGAACACACAGATCTTTTTTTCTTGATCTGAAGGTTGAGCGTATTAAAGAACATGAATTCAGAAAAGGGGGTTGATTCTTCAAAACTTCTCACATCAATTCTGCAATATCAAAACCATTCTTTGACGTTTTGCAAATTCTTCTAGACCACTATTTATTCTTCAAAGCCCTTCACTTGATTTTTGATTCTTCAAAATTATAACTTAACCATCAATCCATCTTTTGGTTTAGCCTCAGCTACCTTAACATTTATTAAACATATCCAGAAGAAAAGTTAAACCCAATATCGAAATAAAAGGATAGTTCATAAGGCATCGCCTTATGAGCTGTTTTGTAAACGTTTCAGCTCGTATTGTATATCAAGAAGACATTGTCAAATTTTCATGTCAAGAATTTGATATTTGATAAATTTGATATATGATTATAAAAACCAGACTTTTCTTTCCAAAATTTTTTTGCTACTCTGTTTTGCTGCGAAACATTTTTGTAACTGCTCCGTTTTGTTAAAAGTCAATGTTCTTGGATTATTTGTTTATCTATATCATTTTTATACAGGATTACAATCCACTTTTAGATAAACCGCTGTTTTGTTATAGAAGTAAGAGCTTTATCATGTCATGAGTCGTAAGCTTACGACTCATGACATAATAAGGCTCTTACATCTATGGCTTCCTTTAAGTCAACAAAGTTCAGAATAGCTGTTTTGTTGTTTCTGTTCAGAAGTACAACATGGTTATAATAAAAAGTACTAAAAAAGTAAGGTTTTAAAAACATAAATAACAAAAATCAATAATTTTAATTACAGGCTTTACAGTCAGTGAAGGTTTTTGTTACGGTGCTGTTATATTGCAAAATATATTTGTTCCTGTGCTATTTTCTTACGAAATATTTTTGTAACTACATCGCATGATGGTACGCTCTTACAAATGTTTCATATTGTCATATTGTGGAGTTTTGAAACAACAAGAAAACAACCCAATAGTAGTACCAATCAAATGTAACAGAGGTCTCACGATTTTTTCTGTTGCAATAGTATTTAACACCTTCACAGTCCCTTCGAAGAAAAACAAAGTTAGGACGGTTGACTGGGTAGAATGGGTTTTCAGGAAACAAGACAAGAGTTAATGGATATAGCAACTTTATCATCTCATGAGTCTTAAGCCTTTTTCTGAGATACGTTTTGAGAGGTACTTTTCCAATAATCAGTCACCTGACCATGAGCCTGACGATAGGAGAAGTATCCCTCGAAACGTAGCTCAGACAAAAGCTTAACACTCATGAGTTGATAAACCTCCTATATCAATGGCTTTCATTGAGTCCACAAATACGAGTTAATATCTAAATACAGAGTTGAGGCTTTTCGATAGCACTCTGATTAGCTGGGTGATGTATTAGACCTTTCGGAGCACTTCTACGTTTTGGGGATAGGCCAGAAAGAGGTCGATTTTTAATGCATTACAGTATCGCTGCAAAGAAGATTGGTTACAGAACAACAGAAAATAACTCACGCCGTGGATAAATGCCTCTACCGTAGCATCAATATTGAAAGAAACAAGGTATGCCATTGAGCACAGAAAACGTATCAATGTTAAGGGATAACCATTTCAAAAGGGATTGAAGTTTACACCACGCCACAACAGATTTCGATCAGTTTTTATGGTCCCATGAAGAAGAGGAGGGAAATCTATAGAATGACGAATATTTCAAGTACTTTCAATTGATCCTATCAGGTGCTTGCACTTGCCCAAAGTGAGGCTTCAAGAGTAGTGGTAAGAAAGGGCATCTTACATTCATATACAGGTCTGCAGACCAGCCAACTGCTTCAAACCAAAGATAATGAAAATACGTCATGCACCACCATTGTTATGACTATCCGTTCAGCTGCCCAGTCAGATCGTGCTTCTGAGCCCGAGTGAATAAACAAGAAACTTACTAAGTGTTCTATTTACTATAACTACACACCCGGCTGAGAATGGAGGTCAAATTTCCACAGTTTTTGGAGATTTTTATAGTAAAAATTAAGCCTTGTGTGAAAGGTGACGAAAAAACATCCAGGCCTGAAACTGAGGAGGCCGATGGGGGCTGCGCCCTCCTTGTAAAAATATTTCTGCCTATTCTGACCTCCTCTAGGAAAAATGCTTGTTCAGGTGTCAAACCTGATACAGGCATCGGCTATCATGGGACTGCAAGCCATCCTATCACTGCAGACATGGATGAGTTCATTACAGCTCAGACTGTAAATCAAAGTCTAATTGTTTAGAGACTGTAAAAATGTCTTTCTTTGTCTTCCTCTGGCTCTCCTTCCCTTGATCTTTCCTAACAAAGCGAGAGGTTCCAGGTTAGGATGTCTCATAATCTGCCCGAGGAATTGTATCTGCCTTTGCCGTATTGTATTGATGAATGACCTTTTGGTATTGGCCAAGGCAAGGACTTCCTTGTTTGATTTGTGTTCTGTCCATGATGTACAGAGCATTCTCCTCAGAAACCACATCTCAGTTGCTTCTAATTTTGCTTGCTTGAGTTTCTTCGCTGATGTTCTAACACTAACAACCATGTAACAGCACCGATCAAACGTATGCTTTCAAAACTCTTTTCTTGGTATCCATTGTGATATTTCAGGATTATTTTTAGATCTAGTGCGGAGCATTACGATTCGGATCATGATTTTCACAATGTGGCTCATAAGACTGATTGTGCGATGTAGAGAGCACTCTGTTACTCCTGTTTTCTTGGGAATGGCAATAGAAATGGACCTTCGAAGATCAGACGGGATGTCGTAAATGGTGTTCAGGATGCTTGTAGTTTATTTCAGACCCCATTCGTCCAAAACGTCGAAAATTTCAACTGATGTTCTCTGGACCCACAGCCTTACCTCTTATCATTCGCTTCATTGCATATCTGACCTCTTCTTTTAGGATAGCTTGACCTTTCATATTTTTACTTGTTACTGCTTTCTTTCCCCTTGTATCTCTTTAGAATGTCTTGTTTGTCCGTCAAGATGGTACTATTAGCAGCTGTGATGCATTCTGTCTGTGTACCCGTCTGTTTTTCCTTTTATTTTCTGATGCATGTTTTTGCTGTCTCGCTTCTTGCACTCTTCTTGCACTTATTTAGTAGTTGATATATTTCAGGTTGGTTTCTAGTATTTCTTCTCTCTTCCATCTTATTTATGATTTCTGGTGTAATTCACTCTTTGTGATTTTTCTTTTGGATCTTTAGGACTACTTCGCTGATAGATGTTTCTACACAATCTTTATGTTTCTGCAGCTTTTCTTCTGAGGATGTAGCCTGTTCTAGCAGTCCGAACTTTTTCTTCATTGTCACTACAAACCGATTTTTAATACTTGTATTACTGAGTAGAAGATTTACTTGGTGTTTTGGTGACGGTTTTGTTTTTTCAGTGCCTTGAGCTTTATTCTTAATTTGCACAACACAGGGTTTTGGTCACTGGATCAATCTGTTTCTGGCCTAGAGTTGGAAGACAGCACAGCATTTTTGAATCGTTTCGGAGCTAGAATGTAATCAATCCGAAAGCCCCCCGTGTCGCCAGGTCTTTTCCAGTTTCTGGCCTAGAGTTGGAAGACAGCACAGCATTTTTGAATCGTTTCGGAGCTAGAATGTAATCAATCCGAAAGCCCCCCGTGTCGCCAGGTCTTTTCCAGTTTCTGGCCTAGAGTTGGAAGACAGCACAGCATTTCTGAATCGTTTCGGAGCTAGAATGTAATCAATCCGAAAGCCTCCCGTGTCGCCAGGTCTTTTCCACGTACACTTCCGTCTTTTGTATTTCTGGAATCATGTGTTGGTTAGCATAAGATTATGTTTCCTGCACCAGTTCGAGTCTTGTCCCCCGTTCGTTGATGTTTCCAAGCCCCTACAATCCTACGAGGTCTTCATATCATTGGTCCCCTACTATTGCATTGACGTTGCCATCTATTATCTTGACAACATCCTTTCCCAGGCCGCACATAGCTTGATCGACCTGATCGTAAAAATCCTCTATTTCATCATCACTATGTTGAGAGGTTTGTGCGTAAACTTGTATCAAACCAATGTTGATAGGACTGGCTTGGAGTTTGATGGCGAAAACTCTGTCTGAGACTGCATACGTGCCCAGTACCGATTTGGAAATGTTTGAGTCGAGCATGAAGCCGACACCTCTTGGAACTTCTTTTCCTCCAGAGTATATGGATAGGTATCCATCGTCTAGGGTGATCTTTCCTTGACCTGTCCATCTAACTCCCGACAGGCCCAGAATGTTGATATCCGTTCGTTTCGTTTCTTTGAGGCCATTCTCGAGTTATCGAGATGTTTGTACATTCCATGTTGCGATTTTTCTTGTCTTTATTTTTTATGGTTTTTGCGAGCAGTACCTAGTTGACGGTCGAGCACCACCTGCTACACATGACAGTTTCTACCTGGCAAGGTGTTCGCCTTGGTCTGAACACCCTTAACGCCGTTCACGATATTACATGTATTTGGAGTTTTCATGATGATCCTTGCAAAGTTATAGCTATAGTGGGTTGCAATTCCCTTCCCTATAGAGCCAGTGCTCGTCCTGAGCGTGTTGTCTTCACCATTGTACTCTTCGAGTATCACCTGCCTCAAGCACTGAAAAACTGACCAGTTCCCAAACTATTTGGTTGCTCAGCAAATCATACATGGCCTACCTGTCGTCACTTCACGTACCCTGGTCGGGGGGCTAAGTGGGTACTCGACCTTGCCCAAGGCTCTCCCACAGGCTAGCGGGGGAAAGGAGGCGCCTTACTACTACTGTTGGTGATAGTCATCCCGCTACCCGCCTAGGAAAAATATAGGTTGCAAAATATATTTTAAATGGAAAAAGAAATATGCAACCTAGTTTCTGTCTCATGACTTTCTTGTATCAAGTAGCCCATGCCATCAGAAATGGACCCCATATGTCACGGGCTTGAACGTCGAAAACAATGTAGGAAGGTTTCCTTCGCTTATCAGTTGGGGGCAATGGGGAAGCTTGCTCACCGTGGGCAAAGTGGTGAAAACAGAATGATGTTTAAAGGGGAGGTGACACTATTTCCCTTGCCTGTATTTTTTACAGACAATACTCGTGTGACTGAATGGACCAGATGAATTCAGTGATTTCATTTTTAGTCCTTTACAATTGAATGAATTTTATTTGACGAGGGCTGGTGGAAAATCTTGTAATGTGATTTATTGAGCATGCGCTTAACTTCAATGCACAATCGATGTGTCCCAGGATCCTTCAGTCGAAGGAGAAATTGAAAGACTCGTGGGTACCAGCAAAACTTATGGTTCCACACTTAACTTTATCCTAATGAAAACGGACAAAATGGTTAACTCGGAGAATACCATCCGAGAGGAAGATAATCCGCCTGTTTCTTCACTGTCTCCATTATCAGACGAGGATAGAATTGCACGCATTAAGGAGTCAAGAGATAGCTTTTACAAGAGGAGAAGAATCCAAATAGAGAACTTGCCACCTAATTTCAAGCGAGAGGTGAGGATGGACATTGGATTGCAATTTGTAAAGAATTTTGTTGTAGATTTTCTTTAAGGAAACCTGAGTTTGCTTCCATTAACAATTTTACTGGATGGTTTATGAAAAGGACCAAGTATTGCTAATGTTTTTTTTGCTTCTGGGTCTAAGTGAAATAGCACAAGCAAGGAACTGCGACGTTGTCAAACAAGTGTCGAGCATGGCATGTGTTGACACACTGGGATTGACAATGTTATATTAAAAATTTTCCATTTCTTTACCGGGGAGCTAACCAATTTTAATTATATCAAATAATGGTCTTGTTAGTTTAAAATATTTTAATTTTCCCCCCTGTTTTTCTCATAGCATCTCCGTGAAGACATTCTGCCTGGCTTTGAGCTGCTGAGTATATCCTTGATTCACGACACAGGTAAGAAGTTCGGCGTTCCTTATTTCCAGTAGAGAATCTGTATAATCTGTATCTGTATAAATACGTTAAAGGGCCTTGCGGCATTAACTCAACGGGAACGTACGTACGAAAATGGTATTGGAAGTATGACTCACTGTGTTATCACAGACTGGTTTCACCGAGTGGTTCTCAGTTGTGCTTTGGTTAAAACTGGGAAATGGTAACCCTATGCAATTTGCTTCACGTTTAACAAGAGGAATTATGGTTGAATTTTCCCAAGTATTTGGGAGTACCATATGTGTCACAAGATTTAGTTTGCAAACAACTTATAATCTAATACAACATAAGTAATATTTAGTCTTTATATCTGGTTTATATTATTAATAATAATGCCTGGTACAGGATTTAACTTGACTGGATTTGGTTTTGATTTGCTTAAAATTGGTGTGATATTCGGAGACAAGTATTTTGATGTTTTTAGAAATTAGATTAGCCAGAAGTAGATAAGCAAAGACTCTACCAGTGTATATCATTAAATCCAAGTCCCTATGAAGGGCACCGCCTGAGCCTCAATTGCTGGGGGGAAATGACATTAAAACCACCTAAAAAAATCATCAATGGGTAAATTATATTTTTGGAAAGAAAAAAAGAATAATTAGTCAGCTTACGTTATTCTGAGGAAATATGCTGTATGATTTTGAGCTAATACAGAAGCTAAATTTCCTAGAAAGTACTTTTCCAAGAAAGGTTGTAACAAACCACTCCATATATATTTATATATATATATTTATATATATTTAGGAAACTCCTAATAAATGGTTGGAATGGGGTACCAAATGCCTACCCAGGCAGATTTCATTTCCCCCAAAATGTACGTCCATTATCTTAGGTGCAAGCGGCCAAGTTAAATGAGAATTAACTGTCATAATACTCCTATATAAGAACACGCCCATGGAATAATCTGATATTACAATTTTTCATTTGACTTTGTTTATATTCTTTAGTATCCGTACCAAACGTCTGTATTTCTCATCAAGTTACCAAGTATGACATTTGCGTTACTAAGCAGTAAACCACTGACTAATACCCTCTTAGCCATTATTTATTAGCCAGTGAAAAGTGTCAGGGAAGGAAAAGGTTCAGTAGTGGCGACCGACGTAAGAAATTGAAACAGTAGGGTTTATTGAAAACTTTATTTACCAGATATGACGAGACTAGTTGATTCCCATAAGATAAAGATTGTAACTTACCTGGAGAACTGTAAGTTAACAGTCATACCTAAAAAGAAACTTTCATGTTCTACAAATAGTTTAAATTACGGAAATCCCATCAAGACTAAGAACAGTGTATGCCAAAATGTATATAGCAGCCAAAATGAGTTTTCAATAAGGGATAGTTTACTGGTTTCCCTCTGCTAACAACCCGTTTGAACAACAAGGAAGGCACCTAAAGAGCCAAAACATAAAGGGGATCTAATTTTCAAAAAGCTTATTACAAATCAAAGGGCATCATTTTTCAAATTTTGAGTAGCATTTTTTATCAAGGTTTATCAAGTCAATTCAAGCATGTATAACTGTTCTTGTCGAGTTTTGATGTAGATGGTATACCCTTCAAGGTATACCCTTCAAGGTATTTGAGAGCTTTGGTAAAAACTGTAATGCTGTGTTACGTTAATAAGCATAACAAACTTCCTGAGGGTAGGTTTTGCAGTGAGGGGCAGCTTGAAGAAGTGCTTCATGTTCAA
>RDPX01000158.1:557451-567919 GCA_003991215.1 Morbakka virulenta
TTTATATATATTTAGGAAACTCCTAATAAATGGTTGGAATGGGGTACCAAATGCCTACCCAGGCAGATTTCATTTCCCCCAAAATGTACGTCCATTATCTTAGGTGCAAGCGGCCAAGTTAAATGAGAATTAACTGTCATAATACTCCTATATAAGAACACGCCCATGGAATAATCTGATATTACAATTTTTCATTTGACTTTGTTTATATTCTTTAGTATCCGTACCAAACGTCTGTATTTCTCATCAAGTTACCAAGTATGACATTTGCGTTACTAAGCAGTAAACCACTGACTAATACCCTCTTAGCCATTATTTATTAGCCAGTGAAAAGTGTCAGGGAAGGAAAAGGTTCAGTAGTGGCGACCGACGTAAGAAATTGAAACAGTAGGGTTTATTGAAAACTTTATTTACCAGATATGACGAGACTAGTTGATTCCCATAAGATAAAGATTGTAACTTACCTGGAGAACTGTAAGTTAACAGTCATACCTAAAAAGAAACTTTCATGTTCTACAAATAGTTTAAATTACGGAAATCCCATCAAGACTAAGAACAGTGTATGCCAAAATGTATATAGCAGCCAAAATGAGTTTTCAATAAGGGATAGTTTACTGGTTTCCCTCTGCTAACAACCCGTTTGAACAACAAGGAAGGCACCTAAAGAGCCAAAACATAAAGGGGATCTAATTTTCAAAAAGCTTATTACAAATCAAAGGGCATCATTTTTCAAATTTTGAGTAGCATTTTTTATCAAGGTTTATCAAGTCAATTCAAGCATGTATAACTGTTCTTGTCGAGTTTTGATGTAGATGGTATACCCTTCAAGGTATACCCTTCAAGGTATTTGAGAGCTTTGGTAAAAACTGTAATGCTGTGTTACGTTAATAAGCATAACAAACTTCCTGAGGGTAGGTTTTGCAGTGAGGGGCAGCTTGAAGAAGTGCTTCATGTTCAAAACTAAGATCAAAAAGAAGATTGACTTAAGGTTCCATTTGGATAAATTTTTACAAGTTGCAAGGGTTTTGTTCAAATAAGGAATGATAAAGTTGAACATAATTTTTGTGTAGTTTACTTTGAACTCAAAATTTGTATTGTGAAGTAGCATACTCTAACGAAAATAACAAAGTGGAAACGTAAGTAGTAAAATGATTTTGTGTACACTTTATGTTTTCGCTGTACAGCTTTAAAAACGTCTTTGGTAGGTGTATACATATTGGATGTTGGTACTAATACCAGTGCATTCCCATAATGAGGATATATTTTCATTTGGTGACAACATAATACCATCAGTTGGACATTGGAGAAGTTATGTGATAAGTAGCTGTAAGTTGAGTCCAAATTGATTGCAAGGAAGAATGACTAAGACAGGGGTGGGGCTAATAGGCAAGTCAAGCCAATAATAATAACTTTTTGTAACTGTTTAATTTATTCATTCTTCAAATAACATAAACTACACATTGAAACTTGAAAAATGTCTTATTGAAATGATACAAATGGGATTTCAATAGAAGTTCTGTATTTTATTACCTGTTTCAGCTGAACCTTTCTCCTACAGTATATGAAATATGAGTACCTAATTGATATTTCTTAGAGAAATTTTGCTATAATAGTAACAACGTCAGTAAGAATAGTAGTAGTAGTACCAATACTACAGTACCATTACCACTAGCACAATCAGTATTATTACACCTTCAACTTCTGCTTCCACTTCTACTATGGCAATAACAACTGCCACATCATTCACTACACATTGTTTTGTAATATCAGTAATATAATGGTTTTGAAAAAGTGACAACTTGTTTTAACATTGTCTTTTGTTTTCCATTAGCACATGTGCTTTTAGCTACACCAGAAGATGCAAAAGTAGCACTTGATCAGCTGAAGGAAAAGATCTTCCATGGCAGGGAACTATTTGCCAGTTACTCTCAGGTGGAGTATTTTATGTTTGTTGGAAATATTCCATACCATTTTAAACTTGCTGAGTTTAAGAAAATGATGGAACGTTATGGAGAAATTGAAAGAGTTTTCTTGGTACTAAGTTCAGAAACTGGGCACAGCAAAGGTTATGGATTTGTGGAGTATGTTTCAAAAGAAAGTGCAAATAGGGCAAAGAAAGAGTTTGCAGAAGTTATTGGTGGGCGATCACTTCGTATTGATTTTGCAAATCCCAATCTTCTTGAATATGAAGATTTACACAGCCAGACACTTTTTGTTGACAGATTTCCTCCTTCAACATCAGATGAGCAACTTTACAGATTTATTTCCAGTGATGTGCCAGTTACTTTCTGTCAGGTAAGCACTGCAACATTTAAATTTATTGTTTTCTGTGTTGTATCAAGGGTTAGACTTTATAATTAAGATATAATTAATTACTCATGTTTTAACACATGAAACATGTTTTATGTAAGGTACAGTTAATCTGTGCTCAACTAGGTCTTGATAAACTAGTTGGTAATTTGAAGAAAAGCTTTAGACATTATTGTGCACAAATCAGGTTTGTTTCCTTGGTTTGAGTTTTTTCAATTATTTGTTCATTGCTCAGGTACACAACAGAAGGTCAGTAATTAAAAGTAAGATAATCAATGGGGGCCCAAATCAATTTACTTTTGAAATTATTCTGCTTGAAAATTGTGTTGTGATGTTATGGATTTTTGAATTTCCAAATCTAACTTTAGATTAGGTTATTTAACAGTATATCTCTCAGGAAGATATTCATTGACAAGAAACTTTTTTAGTGATAAAAGTGCATAAGGTCTTTTAAGATGTATGTGCACTCAAATGGACTTAAATCAAACCCACAGTAAGAATTGTTTTATGTCCAACTGTAATTTGGCAGTTATTTTTAACGTTACAGCTTCTAGTATGTAACAGTAAATCACCATTTCCCATTGCCAGAAATTTTGGGTGTGGTCTGTCTTGCTGAAAGAAATTGGGTCACACCATGTGCAAAATATTTTCCACCAAGGATACCTGTGTGTAGTGCAAGGCATATATCTAAGAATTAAAATAATAAGAGCTTGAGTTGGTTTAGGTCATGTAATTTGAAACAATATTTGTAAGAACAATAAAAATTTAGGTGTGTGACACAACCAGTTTGGTAATTCTTTAACATATGAGCTCAGATTTTATAAAAATAAATGACCTCATTGCTCCACTTTGAGCAGAAGAGATTACTTTTACACACTATAACTGTTGGGTTTTTTTCTTGAATATGGAGCTTTAAGTCCAACCCATGCTGTTACAAGAGATACACACATTCTTAAGAGTCTTTGAGTAGAATTATTTATTTGTTTGGTAGCTTGAGTGCAAGGAGGAAAATATCACATTGTCAGACAGACAGTTTATTATCAAAGCTATAGATAATTGGGGTTTATTAGGCTGATTTAATGGGAATACAGAAAAAATTTTACATTACACTGACGGGGCACTGAAAAGTGGATTTGAAAAACAAGAACAAGAACTGTAGAAGAAAAGTTAAATTTATTTTGCATGAGCCAGAGATAAAGCACATGACTTAGAAGTGACAGCAAAGGACAAGTATTGATTGCTTGCACCATAGATGTTTTCTAGCAGATAGGTCATTGAGAAAAGGATAACACTTAATAAATAGAGTTAATATTTGTTTTTTTCAGACAGTTCATAACTGTGGATGTCATTTATAATTGGACCAGCAGCTTAATAATGTGGTACAATGATAATGTGATCCCCAAATATCTCATGGGTGTAAACTAAGCCACTAAAGCAAGAACTAATGTGAAAACCTGACCTATGCTATGCATGAATGTTAAATTTATGCCATTTGACTGTTTTCTGTCAAGTTTGAAGATTTGCAAGATGTAGTTTGGGGGTCCATACTACGGCAGTATATTGTACAACTGCTGCAAGCATGGAATCTAACCTTATTATATTTTAGATTTTGATTAGTAACGGTTTTGGTAGATGAAAAAAAGTAATGCCTTCTTACTGCAGTGTAAAGGTACAGTGGGGCCTATGTACTATCAATGTAAAAGACCACCAACCAAAAGTTTTGTGTTGCTGCTACATGGTGGATGCGTATACACAGTAATTTGATTGAACTGTGGAACCAAGTAAATGAAACCAGAGAGTGTCAAGCAAAAATAGTTTAACCAAATGATGTAAAATGAATCAGTGTGAGATTATCAGACTGCCTGAGGTTTGTTTATTATGTTTTTTGTTATAAAGTGTATTGATAAACACTTGCAGATTAATAATTACATTTATCATAATGCACCAAATTATATATTTTAGTGTACTGTTTTACTTTTTAGTAAAATTTCACTTCTTCCCCTTTAGATTGGAATTCATCCAATAACTAAAAAACCAAGAAATTTTGCATTGGTTGACTTCCGTTCTCCAGAAGATGCAGAATATGCATGGAGGACTCTGGATGGTGCAGAATTCTTAGATGGGAATGTCAGACTAGCATTTAGCTCACCAGGAAGATCAGGAGCGTCCATTGTTGGTTTTACAGGGAGACCACCACCACTGCCAGTAAGTTTTTTTTGTTTTTGTTTTGATTATTGGATTTTTTTCTGTCACTTTATAAAATTGATAAAGACACAAATGGGGATACTTTAGATTTGTCTATAACTCAGGTCCCAAAGTTGATATCATAACTAGCACAGTTTGTGGCACCCACAATAGTAAGGCTGCTGCCTTTATTATTTTCCTTTTAACTAGTGTCCTTCTAGGAGATATATATATATATATATATGTGTGTGTGTGTGTGTTTTGTATTCCTACATGTTTGTAAAAAACATGTGGGAATACAAAATATCTGTCAGTTCTCCAGATGGAGTATTTTTGAATAGACACCCAGTCTGCTTTCTTCAGAAGATATTTTTTCCACATAACTTTTTGAACCCAGTATTTTAATACTATACAGAAACAAGTAAAATCCAGTTGTTCATCAAATAATAAAGGATTTGAAGTTTCCTTACCCATTTAGCACAGTGAAATAACAGTCCAAATGTCATAAGATTGAAAACCTTTGTATTATTTCATTGCAATGTTATGTTTAGTCATATTTGGTAGCTGGTGTATGTTTAGATCATTTTCTACAAGTCAGTGAAAAAATGCTGCAGAAGTTGGGTGATGGTGAAAACATGCTATGGAAGTGACCTTAGTTCTTATAAGTCAAAGAACTATTTTTTTGTTGGTAGAAGAATTGGACATTGGTTTGTTGTATGAATTCAAGTCAAATCCCCTCAACTGATTTTAGCTCAGTGACAGAATGAAAGCAAAACAAAATATATCCTGGATTTTTTCCATAGCTATCTCTTGATGATTTATTTCCTAAATTTGTGCCATTTACAACTAACAGGCAACAAACAAACCCACTAATATATTAATGAGTAAAAGTTAGATTACAATATCATGACACTTGAGTTTACTAGGCTTCTAATGCTGGCAAAACTTCTTGTGCCTTTGTTTACAAGTGAAAACTAGGCTTGCTTTAAGATGTAGAATCACATTCACAGATTTTCAATTCCCGTTTTTTACCTTGTTCTCATATAGTGGTACATGAATTTAATATGTTACTTTTGAAGGGCTCAAGAGTGAGAGGGATGCCAGATGGACCTGGACAGAGATTTCATCCTCCATTTGACTCAGGCTTTGATCACCCAGGATTTGAGGCAAGACCAAGGTTTGAGCCAAGGCCTGGGTTTAGACCAAGATTTCATGGGCCACCAGGTCCCCATGGGCCACCAGGCCATCAAGATAGGCCTTTTCCAGGACCAAATGGACCAAGAAGACCTCTACCGCAGGACTCAGAAGGGCCCAAGCCTTTGATGGATATGGGTCAAGAAGATGGATTGCGCCCTAGAGGACCAAGGGTAGGCATTAAACAGCTGGGTAATTTTTGTCGTACATTTAACCACAGTGATAAGTTTGGATAGGAATGAATTAGAAATTTACTGAAACTACAGTTTTTGTACCCAATCCAAGCAGATGTATGCAGACCCCAAAATATGCATCATAGATTAAATGGACCCTTGTGCAATTAAACCATTGTATAGAGCTTATTGTATAGAGCATCGTCAAAGAAGCCTTTCTTTTCAATATAGCTCTCATGACTAAGCAGCCCCATAAAACAACTTACCCACATCAGTTGGATCCATTAAATAGGCAGACATGCTGCAGTCAACAATTACTCATGGATGACTCAAGTGTTGGTAAATGCAGTTTGCTACAGATTTCAGCATTGGTGATATGATCCTTCACTCTGAAGTTAAGAATCCATCATTGCATTGCACGTTCATTTTTACTAATCAGTTCATGTCTTTGACTCTTAAGAGGCCAACATTCACTTGCATAAAGCATGGCACTCCTGACATTAGTTAAGTAAGCCTTTCCATGGTTACAAAGACACAGAGACTTTGGTGTTAATCATCATTATCATCATCTTGCAGCCTCAGCCGAGATAGAATTCACTACACCTTTAAAGTATACCCAATTGATCATAGCTGTTAGAAGGTCTTCCTTGGCCATGGCAGTGCCCCTGCATATGATGTCTGGAAAGGTGACCTTCCGAGATTGCCCAGCAAACTGGACGTGTCTTCTTTGGACTAAGGTGGATATCCTAGGCAGGTCACTGTATATCATTTCAAGAGTTAGGTGTTTTTTCCATGAAAGATTTAATACTCTTCTGAAGAGACAGGTATAGCATCCATCTCGGCGGTGTTGTTGTTTAGCAGAAAGAATCCCATGTTTCATATCTGTAGAGTAAAATGGCTTCAATTATTGCCTGAAAAATTCTGGTTTTAATCTTACAATTGAGTTGGGATTTCCAGATCTTATCCATTTTGTTACATGCAGTCCATGCCATGCCTTTCCTAGTATCAAAATCTTTTTCAGAGTTTATTATGTTGATGTTAATAATGGTAGTAGCTCTTCGAATCCCCCCAAGCAGTTTTGCACCAAACAGTTGAAGCTTCCTTGCAGCCTCCATCACGTGCTAATATATCCCCAAGATAGCAGAAACTGTCCACAACTCTATCTCACCATTGACTTCCACATGGCAATACCTCCTATCAATTGGTTCTGCTAAACCAAGGCATCAGGAGCACTTAAATTAGGTTCAGGAGCAATTCGTCCTCTCATCCTTGAACACAGCTTATGGACCCAATGATTGCAGGACAGATAGTAATTTGAATTTATGCCAACACCTTTACTGCAAATTTCGCATAGAAATTTTCTGGAGTCCCTCATGATGTTCAAATCTCTGCCAGACTATCACTCTTGCCTCAGACCTGTTCACCTTCAGTCCTTGTTCAGTGAACTTTTTCTTCCATAGGGCCAGCTTTCCCTCTCAGCAACAACAGCTAAATCATCCACATAGAGTAACAACCTGTTACCTGGACATAATTGCCCCAGTGAGTGGAGTAAGCAAGGGCACTTGAAAACAGCCAAAATTCACCAGAGAGTACATATTAGGATTTAAAAAATTCATCATTTGGGAATTTTTCATTCAGTATACCTAGATATATAGAGTAAACAATTTAATAGGACTGGAAAAAATCCATCGTGATTTATGAATTTGTGAAGCACAAAGAATTTTCTAAACAAAATTGACAAATATATTTTGAAGTCATTACAACCCATATTATTTATCCATACAAATTAAGTAAGAAGGTACACTTTTTCTTCTTCCAGCTTATATTTTGAACTTTTCTGAGCAGTTTATATAGTCATAAAGTCATTCTGCCATCATCTTGGCAAGAGACCCACATTCATACCATGCATGAGCATACTTTCCACTGTATTTACGAATAGTTAAGTTTTCAGCTCTTTGCTCATAGTTGACTTTCAGATAATAACCTTCTTATTTGTTGCTGTCTATGCATGACATTCTGATTCTGGTGTTCCATGACCTTTTCTGATGTGCTGATCCATGAGCCAAGGTATTTTTAATCATCAACACACCTTAGTTGTAGACAAGTAAGAATGTTTATCTTGGTTTCACTTTGGTTTTAAGATATGTACTTTTTGTGGGGTTTTTGTCCGTTAATATGGAAGCTAGTCTTTTCAGCTGCTTGTTAGACACTCAGTAATAATTGTGCCTCCTCAGTTGTGTTAGACAAGAGAGGAATGTTGTCTGGAAATTCTGTCATTGTTATTAATGGATGTCTTCTATGCTGGAAAAAGAGTGTGTGTGTGTGTGTTTGTATGTGGCTGGCTGGCTGGCTGGCAGGCAGGGGAGGTGGGAGGCGCATGGAGAAGTGAAGTAAGTTTCCATTCGATATAAAGTTGTCTTTCTTGTAGCACAATTAATTGCTAAAATGAAAGGGAGCAGAGCTAAGGTATTTCCTTGTAGTACTCAGCTTTGTGGATCATTTAGTAGAAATACACATTCCACCTTGGAAACTGTCACTCTTAACTATTTTTTAACCCTTTTACTGTTTTTTTAATCACTCAGGGTTTTGGACCAAGGGGCTCTGGACCAGATCGAGGAAGGCCAATGGGTGACATTAGACCAATGGGTGACATTCGTGGAAGATCACCCAGAGGGCCACCAGGACATGACATGGTCCCAAGAATGGGTGGACCAAGATTTCCTGGTGGAATGCGTTCTAGGGCAGGTCAGTGAACTGTGTTTACTACTTCCTTAATGAATCTATGTTTATGTTCATAAGTATCTACATGTAAGAGGGTGTAAGGAAATGACACAACAGGCATTAGCTGGCACATACTTGCTTATTTCATTACCACATGACACCCAGTGACACACAAAGTACAGATATATAGTCATGAAAATAGTTATAATGAAATAATTGCTAGTGTTGTTACGATTTGTTCTTACCAGTAACAGAACAACTGATAGCAAAAGGGTAACAGTTGTTAACTTATTTGGAAATTTATGACGTAGTAATTATTAAGGATATAAACACCAATTTGCCAAAAATCAACATTGGTTGTATCTTTTGGATAGTTTGCTGAAGTTGGTTTCTGTGTGTTTTTAAGAAGTGGTAAGGTAATTACACGTTGTTTCCCTGTTTACTCAAGAAATGACTTGCACATAGGTTGTAACAAAAGAAGTACATGCACCCAGTATTAAGCAAATGTTCTTAGGGTTTTTTGGTAGTGTATTTCCAAGGCCTTGCTTTTAAAATCTAGTACTTCATTGTTTTCTTAATAAAGATCTATAATAAAATCCTGTTGTTTATTAGATTTAGATCCCATGTTTTTAATAAAAGTAAACAGCTATTTGTACTTTCACTGTTAATGCTTTAGATGGACCTCCATTAGAAGGCCCACCACATAGGTCACGTGGACCACCAAGCAGTTTAATGGATGGACCAAGAATGCCAATGGTATGTTATAAACATTTTAGTTGTTGTTATGTGTATGTGTGCGTTTCTTTGTTTGTTTTGTAGATTATATTGTACTTCTTTTAATATGGCTCACACTTTTTTTTAAGATCAAGTTACATAGCATGTCTTTGGGATATATGTGAAGACCAGAGTTATTGAGTCAAAGAAATATTACTGTGGGATTTAGATTGGAGTGGTTATTGGTGGCAGTGGAGATTACAGTCGAGTTGGTATATTGTAAATGTACTAGATATAAAAGAACTCTCCTTTTCAAGCATCATGATTAATCAATAAATGTTAATTTTACTTTTTTTTAATCAAATTTTTAAAATTTTGTTCTTTAAAGTCACAAGTGGACTTAAAACAGTGACCACTTCAGATAAGTTCTGCTTACCTGAGGCAATTAAAGATGTACTGATGGTTGCTTGCAACCGCAGGGTTAGACAGAAACCTTAACAAGTACAAAAAAGCCACTTTAAACAAGAGGAAACTTGTACAGTCTGCAAGAGTAGATATTAAGGTAGAATGAGCACATTGTTAAAAAAGCCCACTGTAACAAAAGGTATGGTTGACTTGAAAGTCTCAAGGAAGAGAAAAGGAGGGTCTTGGAGACATAAAGGTCATTCAGACAACTTTAGTGAACTGAGAATTTGTGGCAGAATAAGAAATTTGAAATGACTGGTCTATGGTGACAACTGGTGATTGAAGCAATCATGAGCAAAAGAATTGTTTTTTCAGACCACAGTGATAATGTTCATGGTGGCTGTTGTGACTCAAAAAGTAAATTAAATAGAGTATAAGAAATGTCATTTTTCACATTTTTTGTTTTATATGACTTTACCATTTTTATTATTTCTTGACCTAGGGTCCAAGAGGAATGGGTGGTCCCCCAAGAATGGGAATGGAAGGAAGTCAAGGAATGCCACATGGTGACCATCCTTTCATACGAAGAGAAAGAAATGACTCAGAAAATTTAGATGATGATCACGATCATCCTAGTGGACTAGATGCCTTTCATGGAGATAATCCCCCTCACATGCAGGTAACTAAATTTCTCTTCTTATCATCATCATCATCATCATCATCATCATATTCGGTTTAACGTCCGTTTTACATGCTAGCATGTGTTG
>RDPX01000158.1:570798-594053 GCA_003991215.1 Morbakka virulenta
GCCACATTGTGGTGCATACACTGATATTGCTGTGAAGATTGTCTCACCTATCATCAGTTTAATCAGCATAATTCGATCATTTATGCGTTTGACATCAATCACCTTGTCTATCCATTTCTCTGCAACAAAGATACCTACACCACCTGTGCCTTTTACATTACCAATCCAAAACAGCTTGTATGTTGCCTTTTTCCCTTCTATCATTCTCTTCTTAGATTAAAAAATTTGCAAACTTTTATTACACCAAATGTGAAAACCACTCAACCACTTCTTTTGGCCTCATGGCCTGATAAAACATGCCTTGGTGGTTCATACTAATGGTATTAAGTGCTGATGTTAAGTACTGATGACCATTATTGACATAATATTTTATTTAATTATTTTCTATTATCATTTCACAGGGTCGTCAGCATGATAACCATGGTCAACAGGGTCCACCAACAAGCTGGTCTCAGAACCAACCTTGGCACCAGGGTCCTCCACACCAACAAGGCCCACCTCACCAGCAAGGACCACCCCACCAACAAGGCCCACCCCACCAACAAGGGCCACCTCACCAGCAAGGACCACCTCACCAACAGGGACCACCTCACCAACAGGGACCACCCCATCAACAAGGACCTCCACATCAACAGGGGCCACCAGGACCTGGAATGAGGCCTAATCAAAGAATGCCTCCTCCAAACCAGCATATGAAACCACAGAGCTCTTCAAATGAACCATGGCAACAGATGGGTCCAAACCGCCCTCCTTGGCAACAAAATCCACCAAATCCATCAGGATCTCCATCAAGCCAGCCAGGAGGCCCAGGGTTTAACCAGCAAAATAGTTATCAAGGTGGACCCCCAGCATCAGGTTTACCAAGAGGTGGACCTCCAAATGCAGGAGATGGTCAACAACAGATGCCACCACCAAATTCGGGATATCCACCACCATCAAGCTCTTCAGGTAATATGCCACCTCAAATGCCTGGAATGCAACCACCCTATTCTGGTCAGCCTCCAAGTTCACAGGCCACACAGCCTACGCAACCCCCACAAATTGCAGGTCAAGGTGGACCACACCAGATGCCTCCACCACAAGGAGCACCTTTTGGTTACCCACCACATCCACATGGACCACCACCACAGATGGCTCCACAAGGTGCCCCCCAACAATACCCACCTTCAATGCCACCACAAACAATGCCTCCACAGGCTGCAATGGGTCAACCACCTAATGCCCCTGTTGGTTTTCCAGTCCAAGGTATGCCACCAGTGGCTGCAGCTGGGGCAGTTCCTGCAGCAGCTCCTGGTCAAGTGATGCCTCAGGCAACTGCAGCACAAGCAGCTCAGGTTGCACAGGCAGCACAAGCAGCACAGGCAGCACATGCAGTACAGGCAGCTCAAGCAGCACAGGCTGCACAAGCGGCACAGGCTGCACAGGCAGCTCAAGCAGCCCAAGCAGCATCTGGAGCACCAGGTGCAGCTGACCCATACGGACAAGCTGCTCAAGCTCAGGTACATGCACAAGCAATGCAGTGTGCCCATTACTATCAGGTGAGATGTCGGGTGATTTTTTTAACAAGCTATTTTACTGTGTGATTTCCCCTGTTTAGTGGAGGTGTTGTAATTTTATTTGTGCTAGAAATAATTATAGTTGGTGTCAAGGCAAAAAGTGAGTATGTGGGAAAGTAAAAAAGGATAAAAAGTGATAGCCATTGTACTTTTTTGCCTGATACTTTAACTTTGTTGTTTTTAAGTTGTTTGTGAGCATTTCTACAAGGCTACCTATTTTTGTATAACCAAGTAAAGTCTTAAAAAAATGGCACTGCAAAATTATGGATTTATTTTGCAAAAATGTCGTTTAATGGAAATCAGATCTACTAATTGTATCATTTAAAATGCTAACATGATGCTCTTAAGTTGTGTATGGACTGCCTGTCAAAGGGGAACCTCATTAAACAGACCAATAAATTACTGGAGAATATTTACTAACTTTGAGAAGTGAAGCCCGTTTTTTTTAGTTTTGAGACTGGCATTATGCTTGCAGTGTAGGGATTTTTTGCTTGTTGGTTTGGTTATTTCTTTAGTGACAACTGCATTAATAATTGCCTCAAGGAACTTTGATATATTATCAGTACTGTACTCACATGATAATACTGTAAATGTTACGCCCAGTTATCATGTTTGATTGTGTTTATTTGTAGTGGTATCAGCAGCAAGCGCAACTTGCACAGGGATCAGCAGTAAGTTTTTATGGTGCTTTTTGTTCAGTTATACCAAACTGTAACTCATTATATACCAGTAAAATGTGTTTAATAAACCCATTTAAAATTGTGTAATTTAAAAGTTATTGTGTATGTAACTTGTAACATTTTACGAGTATGGGAGTTATTTAAGGGATTAAATTCTATGAAATAAAAACATTTTGAACACCAGAAGCAGCAATATACATATATATATATATATATATATATATATATATATATATATATATATATATATNCTACCTATTTTTGTATAACCAAGTAAAGTCTTAAAAAAATGGCACTGCAAAATTATGGATTTATTTTGCAAAAATGTCGTTTAATGGAAATCAGATCTACTAATTGTATCATTTAAAATGCTAACATGATGCTCTTAAGTTGTGTATGGACTGCCTGTCAAAGGGGAACCTCATTAAACAGACCAATAAATTACTGGAGAATATTTACTAACTTTGAGAAGTGAAGCCCGTTTTTTTTAGTTTTGAGACTGGCATTATGCTTGCAGTGTAGGGATTTTTTGCTTGTTGGTTTGGTTATTTCTTTAGTGACAACTGCATTAATAATTGCCTCAAGGAACTTTGATATATTATCAGTACTGTACTCACATGATAATACTGTAAATGTTACGCCCAGTTATCATGTTTGATTGTGTTTATTTGTAGTGGTATCAGCAGCAAGCGCAACTTGCACAGGGATCAGCAGTAAGTTTTTATGGTGCTTTTTGTTCAGTTATACCAAACTGTAACTCATTATATACCAGTAAAATGTGTTTAATAAACCCATTTAAAATTGTGTAATTTAAAAGTTATTGTGTATGTAACTTGTAACATTTTACGAGTATGGGAGTTATTTAAGGGATTAAATTCTATGAAATAAAAACATTTTGAACACCAGAAGCAGCAATATACATATATATATATATATATATGGGTGTTGGTGGTGAGCCAATGGAAGGCTTTTGAATGCATAACAAAAATTTTTACTGATGTATAATAATCACTCTCAGTCTTTAAGAATTTTTTTCAGTGTAAATTCCAAGAAACCAGTTGTGATACTAGATGTGTTTGGAAAAAAGTATTCTTTTATGTTAGAGGGGATGTGTGTGCAGTACATTAGGCCATAGAGAATTCCTACTTATGTTAACTGTGATCTCATAGGTTGCAAGTTTTAATGGAGAATGGGTTTGTGACCCATAATGCAACCTTTAAGGTCAGGGTGACAGTGTTGATAAACCCTGGGGTATGTTTGACAGAAAAACTAATCTTCTATTGGTGGCATCTCTTTGATATTGGTGATAAGCCAGGTCAGTACGATGGATAACAAAAAGAGTCCATTGGGAAGCTTAAGAACATTTATTTATTCTGTGTAATGCATTGTATATTGACGGGCTTGTGCCCATTTGCCAGTGAACAGTCGTACATAAAGACATGTTGTAAGAGCATAAAAAAGAATGTCGTGAAAACAATAGTGAAGCATTGGTTTTAAAATTGTACTAAAAATTCTTATGAAAAAGTGGAGAAATTGGTTGCAGAATTGATCAAGTTAAGAACGTAGCCCCAAAAGCCTAGTTAGTAAAGCAAAGCTCATGAGAGTTCTAGCCACTGATTGTAACCTAGTTCGGTGCAGTCACAGATCCAAATAGCAGGACTGGTTCTGTCATGATTTCAACAAGACCTAAAACGTTGTTGTTTAAATAAAAAAATTCATGCAAAACAACTTGTTTTACATCCAACGCTGAAATTGAACTAAGAGAAGAAAATATCAAAATTAGGTGTTCTCCAGTTTTAAGTTACTCCTGATAATTAAAATGAAAAGGAAAAGTGTTGCGTTAAATTGCTTTTTTCAATATTTCATCCTTGCACTAATGAACATCACCAAGAAAATGTAATAACAATTTATGTTAATTTGAACTGTAAGTAGAAAATCTGTTTAGTTTGTTAGATGGGTTTCTCTACTTTCTCTACCAACCCCATAGTAGTTTTTTAGTTTTAATTGTCAATTGTGTAAAAATTACTTTAATTAAGGTTTGTAATTCTCTTTAATCCTTTCCAAAAATATTGATGTCAAGAGAGACAAAAATTAATCTAAAGCTATTCTTGGATTTTGTGTTTGCATTTAAGCAGTGGGTTTGTTAGAAATTAATGGTTATGTTCTTTCATTTTGTTTGATTTTTTTATTAAGGCAACAACTGGTGCAGATGCCAGTGCTACTGTGGCTCAAGCTACGGCTTATGCGCAGCATTACTATCAGCAGTACTATCAGCAGATGCAACACTTGCAGCAAATGCAGTTGCAATATCAACAACAACAGGCGCAACAAGGACATGCAGCTCAGCCCCAGGCACAGGTTGTAGCACAGCCTCAGCCAGGAGTACCCACGGCTCTTGGACAGGCACCTGATGCGCAAGCTGCGGTTGCACCGCAAACACAGCAGGTTTGTGTAAATCACCGTAATTTACAACATTGGATTAAGATAGATTGATTTGATAGATAGAATAAACCAAAATTGTTGATGGAGATTGTATTAGGACATTGGCACTGTTGAAATGATTAATACATAAGTAGGTACACTGGTGAATCTTTTACGCAAGGTTTATCCACCATATATCGATTGTGAGACTTGTTTTGTCAATATTGGGCATGGCTTGGCTGCCCTGTGATCTTCCTAAAAAAATCAACAAAATTTTCGTCAAGGCCCACAAAGAGTTATTCTTTTACCACTTTTTGTAATAGATTTTCTTATTAGTCTAACATTTTTACTGTCATAGATATCCTAAAAGTCGTAGCGAAGCCTTTCCTTATAATATTTTACAAGCTTTAATTAAAGAGTAAGTAAATTATGATAAGTTGCCATGAACATTAAAGTAAATTAAGGAAAGGCTGGATAGGTTGCAGTTTATGTTAAACTATATGGTCTCCCGCTATGTGTTTGTGTATTGGTCGGACTCGTCCATGAAATGTCTTACTGTTCGTGCAGGCCTTAAAATTTACTGTTAAAGGATTTAACAGTAGTTGGCTTTTTGTATTACTTTATATTTTTCATACTCTTATGTCCTTTGCATAGCAGCGACCGTAACCTTATGTTTTGTTTTTGCAGGATGCAAACCAACAAGCATGGGATCAGTATTACCGGGCGCTACAACAACAACAGCAGCAACAACAACAACAACAGCAGCAGCAACAGGCTCAACAGCACCAAACGAGCCAAGAACAGGCAGTATCAACTGCCCAATCAGCAGCAGCTACTGCTTCACAGCCTACACCCTCTGCAGCTGCTGCAGCAGCTGCTGCATTTGCGTATGGTTGGCCCCCACAGCAACCAGGTCAACCCCAGCAGCCACCTCAGGCAGGACAACCTCTACAAGGAGGACTTGCACAACAGCCCGGTCAACCACAAGGCGCACCTGTGCAACAATTTCAGGGCTGGCCACCACAGCAGGCCCCGCCAACGTCAGCACAAGGTGCCCCTCAAGTACAACAACCACCTCAGCAACAAACTCCACATTCACAGTTTCAAGCACCAGGTGGATGGCCACCTTCAGCTGATGGGCATGATCCTCAGAAGGAACTTGCAACTAGTCAACGGGACGCGCAGCAACAACAAACAGGTCAAAGGTTGCCATCAGGTGAACCGCAGTCACAGTACCCGCCAGGGTCAGGACCTCCAGCTGTCGGGGACTCGCAACAGAGTCAAGCATTTGCGCAACAGCAGCAGCAACAGCAACAACCACCATCGTCAAGCATGGGTGAAACTTACGGTAAGTGGACATTTCTTTGCACTGTTAAACAAGGATTTTATCGACTGTAATCACATTTGGTTTTAATATTGGAAGGTCGCCCGGCAAACAAGACTTCTACTGTTTGTAGATGTAGAAGATACAAAATGAAGATCTTTTCTTGACTTTGTGGATCTGTTGTTCAGCTCCGGTTACCGATATTTGCTGCCTCTGGTCTTAAAATTTACCCGCCAAAATTAGTCCTGCAGACAATGAAGCATTTAACTAGTGTTTTAACTAGTTTAGAGGAAATCGAACGTAAGATTCGAGTATTTTCAAGAGTGTTGAAGTTTGAATAGGACTTAAGATGATTTATAGCTCGTGTACATTCATCGTTCTGTAATTATGTAATCGGTGACATAGGCAAAGTGACCTAATGCCCTTATTATAATACAATATGATTTTGTGTATAGTACCTTTAGTTGTATATTACTAATGCAGAATTGTATTGTTAGTATAGTTTATTTTAGTGTAGAATGTTATAGTATAGTGTATTATAGTATAGTATGGTATAGTGTAGTAAAGTATAGTATTTGTAGTATATGTATTTTGTTTGACTTTGAAATACTATGCACGCTGTTCATAAACTAGTACTTGGTTTTTTAAATCTTCTCATGACGAAGGGTAAAACGTTTTGGTGTTAACAATACAAATGGTATATGCCATTTCCCTAGCTGTTCTTTAATTTTCGATTTAAAATGACTAAATGTATGGGTTTAAAAACGGAAAATATGTGAAGTTTATTATTAAATAGAAATAATCCACTATCCACTCGAGACCAGTAAAAGCTATTCATATAGCGTGCACGTGTGTTAGTGTGTGCGTGTGTTTTTGTGTGAAATTTGTTTACTTTGGAAAAGTCTAAAAGCTTTGTCAGCGTCATTACCATATTAGTTGTTTTCCGCCCTTACTTTACAAGGAGATTCAGAACCTAACTTTGAGGAGGTAATTGACGTGTATCCTTTATCTCTCCCTCATTTTCAAAGCTCCTTTTTGACTAGTAAAAGTCGTTCTGCACCACTTGATATATGCAGGTTCGAATACGTCTTTCAGCACTTTAGGGAGAGATCCTGTGTTTTTGTCTTTCCGTGACTATTTACGACCTTTTCTGTAGCTTAATTGTTATCTGTGTATGCATGAAAAATGGTCGACCTGTCTCTTCCAGTATTTGTTCGGTTTTGTTTTGTGCAGCTTCTGGGCAGCAGCACCAGTGGGGGAAAAGCCAAGGCCTACAACAAATAGCAGCATACTCAACAGAGTCCCCAGGCAGCACTGCAAGCCAAGAACACACAAATACTGGTAAGCTGCGGAAAGTAATTGTCTTATAACTGGCTTTTGTGCATTCCATAGATTTAATACCAGTGCAGCATTTTTTGCTGTCACGATTTGGAAAAAGACAAAAACATACGCACACACCACACGAAAAGAAAAGTTGGGGTGATGTTAGATTGGCTAGAGAGTTTGTGGAACTGGATTTATGCCCCACATACTTAATAAAGATAAAAATAACCACGTCGGATTGACAATTGGTGGGGAGGGGGGGGAGGTGTCATCGTAATACTTAATTCCTACTTAACACTAAAAACTTTTCATCGATTTTCATTTACCTTGCAAAAGCTGTTAAAAATGACCCAAGCTAAACATTACGAAGAGGAAAAATATAACCACAGAACCTTCTTATGAGGCATTACAGACGTTGAATTGATACATTATCCAAGTGTTGTCAGAGTTCGTACCTTGTGGTTCGTAACTGCACCGGTTGTTTTTGGTTGGTTGATTTGTTTGGGGTGTTGGTTTTTTTGGGGGGGGGTGTTGTGTTGTGGGGTGTTGTTTTTACCGAGTCACTGTTAGACACTTATGGTGGATCGTAGGCTCTGGATCATGTGGTAACCTTTTTGCAACATTTGTTTTCAATTTAAACTGTATTTTACCACCAGCTAAAGTAATTAAGCTATTTTAGACTTGGTAAAAACGTTTGTGATTTAAATTTGTTGTACACATTATGTTCATTGTGTCAGGGACCTTAATTTTATCAACGTACAAACACATATAAATGAAATTATTTAGTTGTTGTCTTCAGATGGATGGATAGATAGATAGATAGATAGATAGATAGATAGACAGACAGACAGACAGACAGGTGTATAGGTCAGTAGGTAAGGGATTTATAATTGCAAAACAAACCTTAAATTACCCGGTTAAATTTATATCTCAAGAAAAATTATGTTTTATAGGTATTAGGAAACCATACCCCAGCATATAACTCGATTTTTTGTTAGAGTCATTCAGTTATTTAATAGGTGGCGAGATATACGCGTATAATTGTTATTACTAACCTGACATTTTTGTCATTACAGGCTCAACATCTCAACCAAATGCAAGCTCACAGGTAGGTAGTAGAAACTAGGTAATTTGAATTGGCTTTGCCGAACATTGGTGCTATTTGATTGGGCCATGTCGCAAGTTTTTTAGCATTGGAATCACAACAACATATAGCGTTAAAAGTAATAAAAAGGTAAACTCCAAGCCAATATCGTGCTTTTACATGCCATACTTGTTCTGAACTCTAATACCGTGGTTTATCGCGCAAGGATAATCCGACCTAAAGCGTACTGGGGGGAAAAGTACGCGATTAAAACAGTTTCATTGTTGTAATAAGACACAGAAAGTGATTTGAAAATTACTTAAGGGTACCATTGTTTCAATTAAACATAATGAATAATTAATAAGTGTAAAGGAAAACAGTGTAAACGAGTTGTAACATCATATATATATATATATATATATAAAATCGTCTGAGCAGAGAGACTGGAATTCTGTGTAAAGCTTTTTCTTATTTTAAACATTGAATGCATTGATACCAGATAGAAATTTACATAATGATAAAGGTATAATTGCTACAAGCTTTGGGTACTTCTTTTTAAACTCGAATTAGACCGAATCGGTTAGAAGAAGTGCAACAATTGCACACTTTTTAGAAAATTTGTGTTGCTTGGCTGGAACGAGTGAAGAAACAGGATACGTAAAATGATGGGGTCACTGGCATGCACTCTCCTGTTTTGCCTGTAAAATAAAATTAAACGGCAAACGGACAATTTGGTTGTGAACATCTTTGTTTACATATGGAGGGATAAGACAGTTATTGGTTAGATCAAACATTTTCCCTTATTTTATGTCAATACTGAGAAAATTCTTGTATTTGTATTTTGAAACAAGGAGAAGTGGTTCCTCTAAAAGCTTCTTTCACCTTTTAATTGCTCGGGAGCGAGCGACGAGAACACTCAGCACAGCAGCAGTTTTGTATAGTGAATTATATATATATATTTATATATATATATATTTATATATATATATATATATATATATATATGTAGAGTATGTAAGGTCTGTGGTAAAAAAATCAAAGCCAAAGCCTTCAATCTGTCACCATTTGATAACGTTAACGGATATGTAGAAACATACCAGGAATAAACGGCTACACTGAAGATGTGGAACGTGTTCGAGGACCGAGCTTGCAAACGAAGTGATGAAACATACTTCGAAATAAAAAAATTGTACCTTCACTAATCCCCTAATGTTAATGCACATTGTGCAGCAAGGGAAGGAAATTGAAATGTGAATTAACATTAGAGAAACACTGCATTCTAAAAATCGCAAAAGCATGGGGAGTTGTACATTTTTTAGGTAATGGCATATTTTTCCTTTCGTTATTTCTCCAATTACGGAAGTTCTCAGCAGATGTTTTGCAGCTAACATGGGGTGCAAATGGGTTGTCCTGGCCACCAAGCTTAACTCCAAAGTAAGGATGATATTCCTTCACAAAATCAGTTATTTTTGCAAGTTGATCAGGAAGAACCATATTACCACTTAAATAACAAAACCTATCAGGATGATCTGTACATTTGCGATACATTCTTTCTTGATCTAAAATACCAAATGGAAACACTAGTGCAGTTGCTTGCTATTTCAATTCACATTGCCTGGAGGTCAGCTCTGCTAAACAATAAATGCCCATCCAGGTTTAAACAAAAAGTTTCAGTTTTTTAAAGTTAAAGGCAGATCCAGTTTCGGTTTCCGATGGAGGCTGCTCCAGTTTCGTTTTCTATATCAAAACAAAGATTGGGCCAGGCATAGACCTGTTTTTCTTAAACTGAGTACTATTCAATGGTCAAAATGTGCACTAATCGTATCTCAAAAACTTGACGACCAAAGAAAATGTATGGTATTTTTGGATTCATAGCAGAAAAAAATCAGTTGGAAAACCTTCGACCTTTAAAAATGTTTTTCAACGCAGGCCAGTGTAATTAAAGCACCAATTTTCTCATGCTCGGGAACTCTACTAACTGCCAAGCATTGGCTGTCCTAAAACTTGTAACCCAGTTGTTTTGTAACAAGTTTTTAGATTTGATGTTTTGTACTTGCGTTAGTCGGGGGGAGGGGTATGTGGTTGGTATCAGCAAGGGCATCCTACATGAAATTGCACTACTCACTTTTTAAGATGTAGCATAATGATGGAAAATCAACCATGATCGAAAAACTATGGTTAAACAAAACGTTATATTGATTATTGTTCATAGTGTTTATTTTAGGAATCTTGGCAAGGTTTTTCCATGGACATGACGATGATAATTTTACCCAACTTTTGAAGTTTTAAGTGTATTGGTTCCGTTGTATTTATGTAGTAGTTAATCTATTTTTTCCCCCTGAAACAGTCGCAGGCTCAATCACAACAACTTGGAGGTTCACTTAACTGGATGTATTCCCAAACGCAAACAACAGATAGTGTGCAACCACAACATTTCTCTAAGCCTGTCCTGTATTCAGAGCCACCACAGGTAGGTAGTACTTTTTTACTGAAGTGATATTAATAGAAATCCCTCTGTCGGGAAAATACCGTTGATGTTTTATTTAGCCGGTATGTTCGGTCTGCTGTTTCCGGGGTAGAATGTTAAGATAATATCTAAAATACTAGCTGTATCAGATGCTGTATTGTATTACCCCAAATGTAGGTTTAGTTAAAAGAGCAAACAACCGTGTATAGACAGTAGCGTGGGAACAAATACAAGATTAATAAAGGGAATTCCTCAAAAACTAGCAGTTGCACACTTGTTTAAAGTATTGATTATGATAATTTCATGCTGTGTTTTATTTGCATGTCTTCTTTGAAGTTAGATTACATCGAAATTGATTTTTTACATCGTTGTTTTAAGATCATTACTTTTTTGCACGTATTCCATTTTGGTTTTAGGTTTGAAAGATTAATGACATTCTTTGTGATAGTGGATGATCAGTTACCAAAGTGTAAATAAGTATATTTATAGACCGTTACCAATTAGCTTTACAAGATGTTTTAATGGTTATTATTGTGTTGGTTTGTTGTTTATTATTATGCAAATAAATTGTATTTATTTACTTCTTTTTAGAATCAGCAATTTGGAGAAAAACGTGCAGGTGAAGGGCAAGATGTCTATGACCCAAGCAAACGACCTCGTTTTTAATCAAACTTCCTCACCGTATTTGTTGATGATTCGAGATCATCTGGGCTGCTTCCTAGGCATGTAGGGTTATGACAGAGACTAGGGCTGATATATCATTAACACGTGGAACATATGGGCCCCAAGGGTATCCTGGGTTGCATTGAATTACTAAAAACCATGGGGTTGATATACTTGGAGAAGAGTAACCGTGATTTGGGATTAGTTCCTAATTATGTAGCAACTGGTACACTTCATGACGGAAGCAGCAGAACTTGTACAAGTGTTCATTTGTTTGTGTTCCAGTTAAGTAGGTAATTTTCCTTAAAAACTACAAAATTAGAGTGAAAGAGTGTTAGTGTGATATTTGTTTTGAAAAGAAAGAAGAAAATGATTAGTAAATTATAAGTAAGGTTA
Organism: Morbakka virulenta; assembly: GCA_003991215.1. Lineage (NCBI taxonomy): Eukaryota > Metazoa > Cnidaria > Cubozoa > Carybdeida > Carukiidae > Morbakka > Morbakka virulenta. The sequence goes on from RDPX01000158.1 coordinate 582,713, forward strand.
TAATCCAAGGTGATGGCAGGAAAGGTAGGGACAGCAGTATTTTGAGGCTGTGATTCAGTTATGCCCTTTTCTTTTCGGAAAAAGCAAAACTATAAAAACTTCTTAGTTTGGTTAAGACGGACCCCGTGTTGAATGCTGTGGAGGAAAACGATTCAGAACGTACACTGCGAATTAGATATGACACACCAGTTTGTAGTGAGGCTTCACATATATTGTCTTACGTAAGATGGATTTTTGCCCATCAAATAGTTTGGATAGGTTTCATTACGTTCAGAGAGAACTAGAATTTAGTGTTTGTTCGTATTAGATGCGTAGTTACAGCGTAGGGCAAATATTACGTTGAAAATTTTTAAAAGCATGTTTTGTTGTAGCCTTTAAGTACCACATTGTATATATCATTATTCAAAATTAGTGTAGGAATGATCATGACGTGATTCCAGGGCAAAATAAAAATGGTAGTGGCATGAAAAGGGAAGTCTATTTTAAGTTTGAAGTAAACTGATTTACTTTTAAGTGTGGTTAAAGCCATGGATGGGTTTTATTTTTTGCCTTTCTGTAGAAAGCAAAGAGAAGTATGTATACATCATTTGTGACCGTAAAATCTATGATGACGTTCATATACAGTTGTCCCAAGACTTTACAAAAAGCTGCATATGTTTGAAGTTCTTGGTTTAGTCCTTTCTCTTTGGTTTCAGCTCAACTGCTTATCAAATATGGTATTGCATTAAAGAACCGTACGTTCTGTGTATCCCAGAGTGGTCTCAACAGACATGCCAGCAATTCTTGCTTCATAAAATTTAGGCAAACATTTAAGTTTTATACAAAATGCATTTCCGTTTTGTTCAACGCAGGAAAATTTCAGCATATTAATTTTGCAAGTCTCACTTGTACTGACCATTTTAATCCCTGGCATGCTCGCATGTCTGTTGACGTAAAAAAACGCGGGTGGAGTTGGTATACCATCTCAGGTATACCGCTTCAGTTTAATGGAATGAAGCCATGTTTGGTTATGGTTTTTGTCTGGTATAACCTGTTAACAAAGGTAGGGCTTGGGGGAATGGGTGTTATAAACTCGGATTAAGTTGAGTGGCACAGGCGTGCATATTTAACAGTGTTTGTTTGTTTGTCAAAATGCCTGTTTTTCTCTATCCGGAAAACCTTGGTCAAATATTATTTCCACTTTCTCAATTAAGTAACATCGTATTTTGCTAATGGAAGATCCTTCGAAATGCGAGAAAAAGTAACAACCTTTTGCCAAACGTAGAAAAATAATATTTTTAATTCGGTACATTAATTACCTTTTGAAAGTAATACTGAAGGACAGGATTTAACATCTGGAGAAGTTAAAGTGTATGTGCACTGAACTGTTTTTGGCCATCATGGTCACGTGGTTCACTATCTCAACAATAGGTGCTTCCTTCTTAATCAGAACATTGTTTGCAACCATATTTTTTACTTTAATTTTCGTTCCAAAAGAACCGCCAACTCTTGTTTGCAAAATATCTGCTAAGAATGTGGCACCTATAGCTCAGGTTGGTAGAACACGAGGGTGCGATAGTCATAAGTTCTTTGCACACGTGTTTTTCACATATCGATAATGGTATTTTAGGAAGACTCGGTTTCGTGTTGTTGCTATACTAAATACACTGAGAAATAGAAAGATTTTTATATTAGAACTTTTTGGGGACATGAGATATTTGCTGTTTCAACATTTCAGTATTCTTCGTTATACTAGAGGTTATAGTAAACAGAAAAATTAAAAATTTTGGTGTTAATTTTTAAAGAAGGGGGAAGAAATTCAACCGCATTTTTTCCTTGCAGTTGAAGGGTTCAGCTTTTGGTATCACGACAGGTGTGGTGGTATTGACTAATAAGAAAGAGAAAGATATTGGGTACTTTAAAGTTGCGACGGAACCTTATCCCTGAACTTGGTGGTCATTTAGCCATGTTTTGCTCTCGAGATGTGGCAATGTAGAAAATCAGGGCACCGATTTGACTTTAGGATTCCGGATATTCAAGGTACTAAAGTAACCATTGAAAAACTTGTTTATTGTAAGTGTAAACTGATTGATGATAGTGTGAGCTACAAAGGCAAGTAGAGATTTGCCGTCGTTTTGAGGGAGAGAGACCTTGAATGTGAGATTGTGGTATGTTTTCATTTAAATGAGTTTATATTCAGAAATTTGAATTTTTGGCAATTGTCGGAAGAATCACATAAAAACGCGGCCCCATATTATGAAGTGACGACAGCTTAGCCGCAAGATCTCGATCATGAATTTCAGGCAATTAGAGTTACGGTTTCACTTAGTTTTAACATTGTAAAATATTTTAAAGAGACCGGTTGGTTAGAAAACCAGAAATAATAAACCAAGCTCCGCCAATGAAATCTATACATTTTGTTAGTTTTAAATTCTGGTCTATTTGGTGGTTGACAAACGATTGCATTTGATGATATTAGATTAGTCGAAAGGAAGCAAACTACAAATAAGGAAAAATTAAAATTGTCTGAGGAAGAAGTCGTCACCTTTTGATCTGCCAGGTGTCCTGATGTTTTAGTCTTGCATATATCCTCCGATTTTAATGATTATCTGATAGAATCCCTGTTGAGCATGTGTGTGTGTGCTGTTTGGTTGTTTTGGGTGGGTGGGGTGGGGGACCAAAGACAGCTCGTGATAGTCAATTGGTGAGCAACAATTTCGGCCTCAAGTTCAAGGATATTTTGTTATGCTACTCTATTCCATATCACCTCTTTCTTGAGTTATCTGGTCAAACTGCGTGCGGATTCTTTTTAAGCGGTCATCATGCTGCCGATATTTATTCTTTTTAGTGGTGGTGAATGACGCAGCTCAGACGCCTGTCGTTACTGCCTCACCTACTGCTCCTGAGCTTGCAATACTCCATCCATGCGACTTTCAAGCAGGAGCGGTGCTTCGCTCCGCTCAAAAGTCGTTATTTACAAAAAGAAAGACAATTAAAAGTTCAGTTATCAGTTTTAATTCCACTTTTTAAACTTTGCGAGGAGTAGGATGAGCATATGATGCCATAAGGCAGAATCAACTTTTTTTCTGCACCATGTGAGCAACATTACAGTGCATTGTACTTTTGAGGTTTATACCGTAATATAGTAATGTAGTGACGAAAAGGCTTTGGTAACAAGTGAACCATGTTTTGGTTTGTGTGGTCACATGATTGCTTGTTACGAGTTAAATTACGAGTTGTTACGAGTTGACCTTTACAAACTTTTTAGGCACGAGTTGGCTGTCACGAGTTGTCCGGATCCCGTGTGTGGGGTGTGTGGGTGGGTGGGTGGGAGTGTGTGTGAGTGAGTGCGGGGGGGAGTTGGAGGGGGTTTATGCGAGCTAAAGTGGGTAATCTCACGCTTGGCAGAGAAAAGGATAGATAATCTAAGTAAATAAGTATACAGGGTATCTTTCTTTGTGATACATGAATGAAAGATAACTACTTTTGTTATTTTTTGTTTTAAAATAAATATTTAAAGAAAACATACATAAATATGCATGCACTCACTTAGAACATATCACATGCACAGCCATTGAATACTACTTATAGCAGGGCAATGCAAAAAGACATTGCCTTTGAAATTAAAGCTGTAAAATTAAACGTATTGAAAGCTATTCAGGTATATACATACTTTGGTTTACTAATTCTTCCAAATGCGCAGAGTCCTAATGCCAGAGTGGATGATGGATCTGAAGAAATCATTTGCCATTCCAATTTGAACATGGTTTGGAAATTGAGTGATAACAAGGTAAATTTTCGTATTCGAAAATGAAACCATTTTAGAGGGATTATTTTTAATAATAAAAGACAAGGTTCTATTTAATGAAGTAAAGAAAGAAGTGATGTAGCGTAGGGTTTGCTTTGCAGTTTTCCTGCTAGTGGGTAACATGAAATAAAATTTCACCGTTGATATGTATGACACGATTTTAGAGTACGTATATACAACACGTACTTCCCTATTTAATATAGGACAGTAATTCCGGTAATTATCGTATGCGAAAAGATCTGATAAAGCTTGCGTCAGTTTTTACTCAGTCTAAATTCTTTTTTCGACGCGGATTTCCATATTCCTTCACTACTTTGTTATTGCATTATATTTCTTTAGTATTCGGCCAGTAATAGTTATAAAAGTTAGACTTTCATCCTCCTAGGTACTAGTCTTGGTACATCTGTATGCTTTGAATCATGTGGAGTACTTTGCATATCAGCTGTTTTTAAGGAATACCATATTAGGTAGTGATACCTCAAGGTTGTTGCTGCCCTTTATATTTCGACCAGTACGGTTGGGTATGGTAAGAAAGAACAATTTTCTTAGCGTGTAGGTAGCAAGCAGAAGATTGCAGTACATAATCAGTGACAGAAATAATTGCTGGGCCAGGCATTACATTAACTTACCAAATATGAAAGAACGGGGAATTAAGTTGTACCAAAAGGTATTATTTCACAAATCTTGACCTTTATAATAGGAGTCAAAAGTAGATCACACGTGGAAAATTAAATCTTTCTACCCCAGCCACCACGGAAAATAGCAAAAGTTTTGGTCGGTTCTGTCGTTAAAGTGGATTGATAAATCGTTTGGATTTGTGGTTGATTGTAGTGTTGGCTTAAAGGCAAGTGTGGTGTTAAGAAGGATAACGATCAAACAGTTGTTATGGTTGCAAGCATAACAACTGCTTGATTATTTGACTTTTTCCGTCGATTGCGAATTGATACCACAGGATATGTTATTTCAAAGTTATGGCTCTATATTTTTCCCGAATCCTCACCATTTGCTTATTTTGCCCATTAATACGAGTACTGATAGGTCATTTTTTCTCTGGTAATCACGAGGTTTAAATTAGAAAACTATCGCTTTTAATAGGGATAGCTGTTTTTGCTCTGATAATTTTTTGCTATGGTACAGGCATTACGAATTAAGGTGTAGTTATTAAACTTTATACTGTTGGAAAACTGAAATGTTAAGGAGCTGTTATTACCAGCGTAGACAGTAGATCACATTATTTTTTGGTGTGATGATGACATCTTTTATGACTTGGTTAGAGCGTTTCAGCGCAAATCTTGCCAAAGTGCTGTGCCAAAACTATTTTGTTTGAGAGTGGCAAACTGTCAGGTTTTTACATGTCCTTAGAGATAAAGCTGTCTAATAATGAAATGAAATACAAACAAGCGGTCAAAGATGTTGGATAGAATCTATCAAATATGTTACCCATTGGCCTGAATTAGGTAATCTTTCTTCGATCTCTTATTGTCAGAAAATAATTTGACGTCCACCCCAATCCCTACTTCACACCATTCTAAGCTTGTTTCAAAATTTCCTTTGATGAGTTTTCTTGCAAGTGTGACAAGGATTAAAGGTTCGAATAAGCGATATGATAATTGCAAGCAATACCTACTTCGAACCGCGAGGTTTTGTATATTTAAAAAGGGTTAAAAAAGAGGTGTTACTGTGTTCAAGAGACAAAGGTCAACGAAAAGTAATTATTGGCCTGTAAATGGAAGACCATATTTTTAGTACGCATAAGCATAGATGTGGATGAAAGTTGGTTAAGTTTTCTCCAAAATTGGTTCTTTGATAGAAACCTTTGTGACCCTTGACGTTTTAGGTGTACTTTACAAATAATGAAAAAGCAACATCCATATCAGAATCAGCATCAACGTTTGGTAAACATTTCTCTTGTGCCTGTATAGTGTGTGCTGCTGTGATATGCATTATGCGGACTAAAATTTTATATATGTACTGGTACCTATACAGTGCTGTTGCTCCATGTTTATTTATGTTATCTGGAATGTGTGTGTATATATACGTATAAATAAATGTATAACACTGGAATCTTACCAGCGTTATATGAAATACGTACACATCCACATAAATGTCACATGATGCATTGGATGTTATATTTGCGTTGTACATGTTTATCGCCAGCACACCGAAATCATAAGTGAGCCCCCATTCCGTATGTGCGCGTGTTTCTGGGAGGGGGGTGCACGTTTATGCGTGTCAAAAGAGAAAGTGAGTGAGAGCGTTACTGAGTGTCTGAGTTTCTAGGAGAATCAACCATTTGTTTATTGTTTGATGGTGGGATGGTAGCCAGATGCTCTAATGGTATTCAGAGATTTACAGTTGAAAAATGTTTTAGTGGAATGCAATATTGGACAGTACATGGCCCCACCACATAATCCACCTTATCTCAACAGCAAACAAAATGTTCGATGACCCAAGCCGCAAGTTTAGTTGTATGCCGGCTGGCATGTTTTTAGAGGGACAATTTCATGTGGTTGGAAATGCTTGTTTATAAGAAATTCTGTACTTAGTGTTTTGTTTTTGCCCGCTTGAGTCCCATTTTCAGTGGAAGATAGAGTGCCTTTAGGTGGCCGTGGTAGCACGTAAACTATTTGCCCGGTATTCATCAGCATGCGATGTATTTCTATGTATTTCTAAGTAGGTATACCTACTTCAGTATTAATTAGTAATGTTTATTACAGTGTGGTGTTGTTCAATTATTTTACAATAAATAGTTGTATGAAAACTATCTCGGCGTTTATCATCCTCCGATCCTTGTTACAGAAAGTGATTTTTCATAACGCTTTGACCATTGTTTTCTTTACTGTTGCAAGGTTACGGTGGTTGCAACGCAATGTTTCTTCACTTTTTGTAACGAGAAATAAAGAATGAGGTGGTTCTTATGGTGTGATTTGTACAGGTCCAGTACAGAACCAAAAACTACAAGACAACACATTTTAATAATGGTTCGGGAGATCATTACACATTATTCAGTATAAAATGTTGGTCAAGGTACCATCAAGGTTATTGATCGGGTCGTCTGGAACGTCCTTATTTGGCTCCTAGTGTTAACCCGTGGCGGGTGCTCATCAAAGAAGAAAAATATTTTGCTGAACGTCAAAGAACGGTTGCGAGAGATTAAATATGATTGCTTGGAACAACGGAAGTGTTATCACTTGCCCATTTTATCACTACGAAAGCAGAGGTAGTTATTTACGGTGGCACGTTGGACCTCTTTGCAACGGAAAGATTCCAAACGGAATTTTCCGTCTATCACTCTAAAACTTTGCTATTGTTTTTCGTTTTTCATCTTAATAGTTGCTCACATCCGTTGTTTCTTCGGTGACTATCAATCAGAATACCTTAGGATACATTAGGATTTTTGCCGAATTTGCGTGTTAATGAGACGTACCTTATTTGCCATCATTACCCCCTGGAGAATAAATATTTATACTATTGGGTTGGATTTCAACATAAAAAGAGCGTTGATGACGCGCTCGTTTTAAGAGATTTGGTTAAGAAATTTTCACAAACCTGAAAGAAAGTATGATGTAGAAAAGAGCTCGATTTTTCCAAAGGCATTTTGGGTCGTTTGCCATCCTCCATTGTAGATGCCTCGTGCATTGTTGATACATTTAATTGTTTTCGAGTAAATATTAAATGGGAAAGATAAATTTCAGCGTTCGAGCATTGTTACTGTAAACTGGAAGTCAGGTCTACCTTCCGCAGCTTACTTGGAACACTCGCGGTAACCTGCTACTGTTACATAAGCGAATGGCAAGACATGTGTTTAAAACGAATACAGCTACGAGATTTAAGTCCAGATTGTGGCGTACAAATTTTTATGGTAGTTGTTCATTATGCAAGTTTAAAAAAAAAAGAATTTCGTTCCCTCCAATAACATTTTTAATGACATGCATTGCGTGTAAATAAACCTGTTGAATTTGGTTGGAGTTTTTTGGTTTTTTGTTGTTTTTTCGACCAAGTGCATAGAAATCATATATGGCAAAGTTGTTTTCCAAACTGCTGACTTCCTTTTGCTCCTTTGAAACCCATTTGCAATGTTCTTCCTTCCCTAAGTCGATCTTTTGTAGCGTACACTTACAAACCGGGTTCTCAAAACTCGTTGCAGGTATAAATTGCCCTCGCCCTACTTTGATGTTTTGCCGATAGTGACTTGGTGTGTATCTCAGCCTGTTTGTCGTAAAATTTCTAAAACTCAAACCGGGGCAAGGGATAAAAATAGTCAGATGCTGAGATTCATCTTTGGGAATGTGTCGGTTTTGGTTATCGCTGTTAATTTGAAACCCATTCTCTCCGTTGACCCTTTTTCTAATCTCGGGTAATTTATTGCATGAAAACTCGGAGACCCTCTATTGAGTTTTTGTTTTCATCGGGGTAATGAGCTGGAGGTTTAACGGTCGTTTAGAAAGGAAGCTAGAGTGATAAGCATTTTTGTCCTGTTCGCTAATGATCATATTTGGAAAATACAGTAGTAGTAGTAGTAGTTTGTCCAATGCACATTAGATAACTTTAAAAAAAAGGTTTAAAAGTTTACACTGGTTTAGAAGTTGGATGTTTTATCAAGTAGTTAGGTAACTACTTAGGTACATGGCCATGTAGCATACGCTGTAGGCCAGTGTTTGTCGAACAGAACATCGTTTACAACGTCTGTTATTTAAGTTGACTGACAGAATTTTCCACTTGTCTTCAGAAAATGTGTGGTGGGTTGGAGCGAGGTGTGACTAGAATGCTGGTGTTTGGATACTGATGCCAGGTAGTAAAATATTTACTATTCGTTTACTGCATTGAAAGATAATGAAACAAAATCTTTATGATCTGATGTGGTAGCCAACGTCTGGATACCTGATGTAGTAGCCAAGTTATTGGATGACACTACACTTTTGCGGCATCCTTTTTCCAGACTAGTAGTTTTTTAACCAGTATTGCATTAGGCAGCAAATTTAGTTCTTTGTCAATGGTGGGAAAAAGCATGCCGAAAGCCGAGTGTATGCTGTAGCCTGCCGCTGTTTATTATATTTAGCTTCCGCTTAAAGTAATGGTCACATAGTTTATTTTGGCACAGTTCATATACACAAACCTACAATACTAAAAACCCCTCTTTCTTATCAGATGGTTTCATATTCGAATCACCAGGCGGATCGTCTTCATTGTGCCATTGTACTTTAATTTTCGGAAGGAAAAGCGTGAAGGGCATTAATAATAACTCATTGGTGTTTATTATTGACAACCTTTTTAACGGTATCTGTCACCTCCCCTCCTCCCCCGAGTTTTTTCGCAGTTATTATTTTGGGACTTGACAACATCCTGACAGTCAAGATCTAAAACAAGCGAATACCACAAGTGTTAAAATTACCCATTTTATTGATTAAAATTTGCAAGTGAAATTATTACGTTGGCAAGGGAAAATATAATGAATACTTCATTTTGTAATATTCTGTTTATTAAGGTATTGAAATTATTTTGCGCCTTGATCAGGAATTATAAGCCTCCATGCTCTGACTTCATTGTAAGATCTAAATTAGGGGAAAAATACAATAGCTGATATGAAAACTAAACCGTTTGAGTTAAATTGTAATTTCTTTGAGTATTTACAAGCATAGCACCTTCCGATTTTTTTTATCTCTCTGTGCTCGATACCTGCTTCAATTCTTTAAAAGACCCGGTTCATTAGGAAAATGGGTGTAAGCCAAACTAATAAAAAATTATATTTAGGGTGGTTTTAAAATGTATGTATTGCAGTCCCCTGTCTTGGTTTAAGACACGTCCACTTTTCAGAATCGGATGGTCAATTTTTTCGACTTGAACCTTTAAAACATGGGTAATGTTCATCTACAGACAGGGGGTGTTTATCGACTTTATTGGTTACTTTGGTTGATAATTTTGTATTCCATTCCTAGGACCATAAAGGCGGGGTTTTTTTTGCATATAAGAATGGAACTCTATAAAATTTAAAGGATCCTGTTATACATGGATGTACAAAATAAATAGTAGTAACTTACAATTTATCATGTTTGAGAGAGTTTATAAGTTGATTAGAAGTACGAAATGTGTATTCTTGCCCTGCCCTGAAGATATTGCATAAAAGTAAAAACTAAGCTCACTGCGATGTAACGCCAAATGGTATTCGTACCATGCAGAGGCTTAACGCCTCACGCCACTAAAACGATTTTTACAATCTGTCAGGTATCCCTCGAGTGCCCCAGCATTCCAAACTTTTGTCTTCCAGGTGTGATTGAACGTCAATGGAGTTGGCAGCCAAAAGTGACCAATTACAGCTTGGCTGGAAAGAGGTCTGTAATCATCTTCTATAATCACCAGTGCTTAACGCGTTTTGTTGTTTTCTTTAGCCACAATTTGCAAAGTAAAATCAATTTCGTTTTTTCGCACGTCTAGATGTGCCGAGCAGATTAAGGTAAAGCAACAAGGTATCGAGTGCTTTGTTTCTTCGTGATTAATTGATATCATTGTTAACGTTGTGGTTATATCAAGCGGTTTCTGATTATTCTTCAGATGTTCAAGTAAAAATGAAGTATGAGGGATCTGTTGAGTTTAAAAATACATTTGGGTTTAAACTGTTTACACTGCGTAGTGGCAGTTCTCATTTCATGTCAAGGTGTAAACAAGTAAACTATGAAAGCGTGATAGAGTTTTTATATATTTCGAGTACTGAAATCTATTACTTATAGAATTAAGTATTTAAACTTGGAGCAAAAAATTTAATTGCAATACTCAGTTTCATAGTCCCAATGAAGACTTTAAATGCTACGTTCAATCACTTCTTTAACCTAATGTCTGATTAATAAAGCCATGGTATTCTGTATAACACAAGGTCTGTAGAAAATAATTAGCTGAGTGGGTTTTTTTCGAGCTAAATGCTTTCCATTCCGTTGGGGCCAGCATTGAAGTGCGTGGTATAACTGCCGACGACCAAGGGTTAATTGCTTTATATCGTTAATGTCGGAGGATTAATGTCTTTAAAAGAAACCCATACCGTTCAATGAGCCTTTTACTTATTTTCTTCTCACATTTGTTTTTCATGATCACTTCACACATGACATTTTTATAGATCTATTTTTGTGCCTCGGGCTTATTAAAGTTCATCTATGGTGATGACTTACTTTGAATTTTGTTACCTCATTTTAATTAAATTTTCCCAAATAGTTCCAACCTGTAGTTCCAACCTGTAGTTCCAACCTGTAGTTCCAAGTTTAGACTTCCAGAAAATTTTTATTTCCTTGCATGAAGTAATTTTTCCAATTTTCGGACTGCATACCAAAGCCCGTCGCGTGTGCTGAGTGCAAAGAGAGTTGTTGGGCAGTTTAGTAAAATATACAATATTTATCATTTCTTTTTATCTGGCTTTGGGTGCCCTTAAAACTGAGTGTATGAGTGACATGCGGATTTATCTTTATGGTACGGTATTTACGTGTGTGTGTGTGCGCGTGTGCGCCTCCGTGTGTGTGTGTGTGTGTGCCTCTCGTGTGTGTGTGTGTGCCTCTCGTGTGTGTGTGTGTG
>RDPX01000158.1:595484-633980 GCA_003991215.1 Morbakka virulenta
TAAAGCTATTCGGGTTATTTGTGCCTCGTGAAGACCTTAAAGGTTTGGGTTATACGAGCATAAAGAACCTGCGATACTCCTGGTGCTTTTTATGGCAAATTACAATACGTTATCCTTTTCACCTAGTGCAATTTTAAACTCCTCTACAGGAAATGGTTATCAACCAATAAAACAATTCGGTAGAGGTAGGTCACTCGAGGGCAACAAGGTGTTTAGCCACAAGACCTATTATATTATACATTAATACCCTCCCTTCTTTTCGAACGAAAATAATACTAATGTCAGGATAACAAAAGTTGTCCATTTGTAATTATGCTTCTTTATTTGTTATCTTCATTTCTATTCTTCACGAATGTATCTGTATTTAACAACGTTTTACAAGGTAGTGATGAAATAATTTTTCTCCTCCCCCGGCCCCATCCCTATTCTGTGTTTTCCCAGTTTTGAAATTTGCTTGTGATGCAGCACGTTCTTTCTTTATACTATAGCTAGTTAAATATTTTAACATTAAGGTGGGTTTTTTCCGTTTGATTTGAAAAAAGTTTTTTATGCGTTCATCTCAACAGGAATTCTGTTTTTTGAATTGACTGTCTTTCTTTTGAGCTATTTGGATCAAAGCCCGATTGATGTCATACTTTAGGTTTTATCTTAAGGTTTGCCAATGACAATTACTTTAAAAAATCGCACGTCTTAGCTCTGCGACCATTATCCCCATAACACTTTTTCACTTAATAGTAGTAGTAATAGTAGTAGTAATAGTAGTAGTAGTAATTGTAGTAGTAGTAATAGTAGTAGTAGTAGTAGTAGTAGTAGTAGTAGTAGTGGTAGTAATAGTAGTAGTAGTGGTAGCAATAGTAGTAGTAATAGTGGTATTAGTAGTCGGTGTGTGGGAATGGGAGATCATTAATATAATGTTAAAGCTGATTGCAAAAGAATATTGCTCTTATGTCATATTGACACATGCACACACCACCACCACATCCTTAACAACTCTTCAATTGATGCCAAACAACCAAGACACACATGGCGACATAATTCAGTGCTGAATACAATTTTGTACCATACACATTGTCTGTTCCTATGTAACTGTTGGTAGACATCCCTGGCGGTATGAACATTGACACGCATTTCACATTCACACAACGACCGGGTTTGGTATTGGGACATCACTGAGCTGACACAGTGTTTTAAAGAGAACTTTCTCAAACGCACTAAAATAGGACCACCTGCCAGAGATAACCTTAATGAACTTATAAAAGGTAAAAGTGAAGATCCTAAACTCATTTTCACTTATTTTCACACTCAGTTTTCGTCGCATGGTTTCTATACATAACATGTGGACAGGCCCATAATCTTTTTATAAAAACTTCAAGTCTTGATTATAAGAGAATTTATAGAAATCACAGAGGTGTTTATCAGATTTTCTTATTAGATTTATAACCGTCCACTCAGATTAATCTTCACCGTAACTACTCTCTTAGTACAGATGTAAGCGCAGTTAACTCGTCCATTCTGTACTTTAGACAATATGATGTGTTAAGTGGTAGTGAAATGTTTCAATTGGAATGGATACTTACTTTCTCCGTTTAACGTCTTCGCTTCCCATTCGTGGGGTTTTACGATTTTGTTGAGCTGTCCATCCGGTTCTATCCCAAACATCTTCCTCCACAAGTCCATTCGTTCCCATGTTCTCCTGCACCGTCTTCAACCAGGTCTTTTTTGGTCTTCCTGGGAGTCTTCGCGGCGTTTTCCATGCTAGTGCTCTTCCTAGTGCCTTGACATCATCTCTGCGTCGCACATGTCCATACTATCTCAATCGAGCTGTCATCCAGGTATCTTGCACCGCACAACTTCTCCAGTCACAGTTGATCATCCTCTGTTCAAGCTTCTGTGTCATTCCTCGGGATTCAACCCCATAGAACAACACTGGTCTGATGCATGCATCATATATTTAATACGTAATTGGAATAGATGACATTATTATTATTATTATTATTATTATTAATTCCATGTTAATTCCTTTGGTATTACGTAGCACCTGCTAATTACTGACGAATAGGCACAGTAGTGTTGGATTAACACCTTCACAGCTGTGAAGCCATAAATGGTAACATCGGTAAGCGTCTTAATGGTCTGTTCATGGTTGGTTGGTTTATTTTTCAACGAATCTAAAAACTGCTCCTCCAGTGAATAGTGGTTATCAAGTTTTACATTCCTTTTATCTTTCAAAAACTAAATTGGCTTTGAATGTACCCCATTTACTTCACTCCATCTGGGACTGAAGCCGTATTTTTTTCCTTTCTGTCCACTTCAACTGCTGTTTGATGGACTTGGCACAGGAAGCATTTCAGCGGAAGCCAGTTTCTGGAGAAAACGTTTGTGTACCCCAGCAATGTTATTAACGCAGGAAAACCAGACCATATCTTGCTATCCTGGTCATTAAGTGTAGCCACGCCACAACCTTTTGCTTACATTGTCAGCAGGTTTGCGATCGTACGTCTTAACACGTTTAATATTTTTAAAAAACATGTTTCTTGGTATGTTGGTATGTTTCTGTATGTTGTTCATGGGTATTCGCATTCATATGTTTTTTTGTTAATCGCCCCAAATATTGCTTTTTACCGCCTTAAGAAGACTTCTCTGCCTTGAAAGAAGTTTCTACGACACCCAACCTAAGTATTTCATCAGACCAAATAAAATTCTTTTCACTTCCTTTCCTCCAAAGACCCTTTGGTTGAATGTTATTTGATCGAATGAGAAAAGAATGCTGCTGTTTCATTGTTTGGCTTTTTTTACAATTATCTTGTCGGCTTTCCTTACCAAAGCAAATATTTGGCCAACCCCATGTAAACGCACCTCTCTTCTCTTTGAAAACGATCACGTCAGACTCGTTTGCTGAAGCAATGGTAACCATAGTGTAAGTTATTTTATTTTATTTATTTATTATTATCGAGTGGTTACACACCATCTAGTGATGGATGGGTGAAAAACCCACATTCAGCGCCCAACAACAAGCCAGGAAAGTTGAATGCAGGCACATGTACTGTAGCCACAAGAGTGAGATAAAATAACCAAATAAAAATGGAAACATCACTTCAACCTTGCAAGTGGCGCCTCACAACAAGTGAGGAAAGGCACATTGCTCAAGCGGTTGTTGTTGTATGACAACAACTCATTACTACAGCACTCCCCACTCCTAGCCTGATAGCTGACAATACATGGAGAGATGTCTTAGTACTAGCACTAAGTCTGGTATTGCAGCATTGAATACAGACTGGATGTTTGTTATTATTATTATTATTATTATTATTATTATTATTATTGGGGTGGGAGGGTAGGTATAACCGCAATACAGCAGTTTAGTTACATTTTCCTCCGTAATTTTTTGTTATTGTTTTTGGTGCTACTAATTGTATCGTGTGCCGTTGCTAGTTTTCAAATGTATTCTTTCAAATAATAAAGAAGCATTATTAAGCGTTAATATTGTTGCAGATTTCACTTGTGGATGGTCACTAAACATTTATGTTCCGAAGAGACTATTTAACTTTGCTTTAATTTGGTCCTTGTACTTTAGGGTCATGGCTGATGTTTCTTTCACGACATTATTAAAACTTAAACAGTGTCATAGAAATTTAACATGGAGGTATGCTTTGCTTTAGACACCCCTGGCGCTTTTTCTCATGTGTTGAAATTCGGTAGGCCCTTGCGATTTTAGTGTTAGATATGATTTTTAAAGAACAAATGGACGGTTGTCTCTACTACATGTCACTATATGTCGCATCTATATGTGTAATAGAGAGGCTTTCATGAAAGTGTTGTGTTGATCAGGATGCGATGAAAAATGTGACTACAACTAAAAGAGATCCTTACAAGCACCTCCGAGCAGGCGTGTTTCTTGTTAATTAAGGGTCAGAAGAGGAAAACAAGAGTCGAGTGTTTTTGTACCCCAGTTTGTTTGGGCAAGTCAGGGATTTACTCGTCTGTTTTTTCTTAAATTTCTTGAAATTTAAGCTTCGTAATCGAAATTTGTAAATGTATAACACCTTGCCGGATTTTGCGTTGCTTTGAAGGCTATTTTTATGTTGTGTAAGAAAGTAAAGGGAAGGCGTATTGCCACAGGGAAAGGTAAGTAGAAACTTATTGAAGAAGATTTTTTTTCATCCAAAAAAAACAAAGATCAAAGTAGTTCAACACGAACAACAACCCCAGGTTGTTTTGGGGGCTTTTTGATATTTAAATTAACTGGTCCCGAGCATATTTGGCGAAAATATCTTGGTATAATACAAACGGCGATTAAGATTTATTTTTTTTTGTGAACAGTAGTTTTTTTAGTATAAGTGAAAGTGTTAATCTTGTTACACAAATGTTGGACAGTATGAAATCGTCTAAAAGAACTAATATAAAAGGTTTTGCTGTGCATGAAGTATAAAAACAGTATGCAGTTTCGTTATAGTGGTGTACTTTTATTGTCATATACAATGTACTGCTACTAAATAAAGTGCAGAACGATTTAAGTTTATCGCATTTTCCTGGTGGTTAATGACAATTGAATACTGTAGACTACCTTTCTATCAGGATATTATGTTATGAAGGAAAGAGAGAGAGATGATGATGATGACTGTGTAATAGTGGTATTCCAGCAATAGTAGATACCCCTATTTTCTTCTGTATGCTTGTCCAGCTGAAATTAGTTTAGGGAGGGAGCAGTACGTTAACCTGATTCGCCTGGGAGACAAAATTAGCATTTGAATACATCAACGAATGAGCCAGTATAATTGCTATTTCAACATTAGAATTGTTAGTGATAGGTAGTGATTTGAATATTAGACCTAAAAGCTCTCCGAGAACGGGAGTTGAGCGTCTTGCGGGGGTTTTGACATTTTGATTTGTTAGCGTGCCTTTCGCATTTACGCCACAAATTTTTGTAAATGTAATTTTAGTTTCAGTGTTAAAGAGCCGGTATTGTTCATTGAGTTCTGTTAAAAAAATTGGCTAATATGTCGAATCGTATTTCCAACTGGTCTATCTTAAAAGCGCCTTAGCATAGTGATACCATATTTGTTGCACAGCACTTTTGTGGTAGTATATAAAATTGGCATACGGAACGGTTGTTTTTAATTTTTAACCCCCATTTTCTACAAACAAATTTGTTATACTGGATTTGTTTCCTGTGTAGTGAGTTTAGGGTTTTTTCAATTGATAATCTGCCTTCGCAATTAAGACGCGGCCTTTCGAGAAAAAACAGTTTTCAATGTTTGTATTGGCAGTTTTGCTCAACCGGTCCCGGTTTTCCCAGAGATTTAAGCCATTTGTTTTTGTTTTTGGGTTTTTCATCTTGACCTTTTTTGACTTTTGGATGTGCCACATTGGAAAACCCAACGATTATGCTTGACTTCAGGGGTGTCCGCAGCACTAATATGGTATATACAGTTCATATTTCTTATTTTGCCCGGTCACGAGAATATTTGGCTTTAAACCAGTAAAGTTTTTGGGTGGTAGAAGTATTGTTCACTGTATTTTTTAGATTAATCTTAAGTTGGATGGGCAAGACTTTTAGTGTTTGGTATGGATCTGTTACAGGCATCAGTGGTGTAACTGATCGTTTTGTGTGGGTCAGACTTGTTCTTTCACTTTTGATGCGTTTCCAATGGAGACTCTTGCCTGATGCAGAGATTGTGGATTGAAAATAACTTGGTTCTCCCCATTGGCAAATCGGTTATTTTTTTCCCAAAATGAGCATTAATAGATACGTTGGTAAAGCAGAAAGTTTGATGACTACTGAATTCCGGTTCTACATTTGGATCCGATATTTTGATATTAAAAATTTCAAAGTTTAAAGTAATAGCCTTCTCCTAGGTTATTTGAAATAAAATGGGGTTTTTAAGGGAGGCGGGGGATCTTATCTAAAAAAAAAGGTTCCAAAGGAGGATAAATAACTTTTCATAGCTTTTTTTTTTCTTGCCAGCGTTCTAACAAGTTGACAGTTTTGTCATTTTTGTCCGTGCAGGGTACAGTGCTCACATGTTTACCTTGGGCTTTAATCCAATACTATTCCAAAGAAAAAACCCATTATTTTTAATTGATTAGTATTTTGCAGTTGCGATTTATTGGGCGAATATATGAACGACTCTGCATTTCTTTTCTTTTCGGTGGTATGTATTTTTTCAGGGTTCAAAAAAAACGAATGAAAGCAAAAAAATTGTTTGTTTTTTGTTTTTATCTTTCATATTCTATTTTACCGAAAGAATTGACGTTGAAGTACTTCCTACCTTAATTTGTTAGTCACGACGGTACTCAAACAGAGAAATTTGCATTTGGGTAAAATACCACTCTACAGCTACGCTGTCATCTACGTGTATCTAAAATCATAACAGTGCATCAAAGGCATCAAAAGTGCTTGATCGTTTTAATCAGAAGTGCTGGTAATGTGTACTAATTGTAAATTATTGAAGCAGGATAACAAGTCATACAGAGGAAAGTTCTAATGTAGAAACCCTTTCACTGACATGCGTTGGTTGGCCATGTTACTCGCACGATTGCGGGCCCAAAAGGAGCTTTGAAGTGAGCTGCAAAACGAGAAAGCCTGAAACGCGAACCCCACGAAAATCTGTTTGGCCGTTTGAGGTTGATGGGTGGGATGTTTGGCAGAGCCGGTAACTAATTGCATCATAAAAGACAATTGTGAAGGTTTTAAATGTTAGAGGCACCTGAAGAACGTAAAAGATATGATAAAGTCTTAAGACCCTGAGTTCGTCAACCACCAAATTGCATGAAGCGCCTGTTACAAAGTGCATTTTGATTTTTGGAAGACACTAGCAGAATGGAAACCTGACCAGAGAGATTCAGTCCATTATACTCGACAACGGGACGCCAATGCCCCACATGGTTTTCGTATAAACCTCTGGTGAAATAACGGTAGTTTTGTTTGTGGACAGACGGTGAACTTCGTCGTGAAGGGTGGACCATTTAAAAACTATATTGCTTAAATGAGTTTGGACTTTTAATTGCCCCCCTATCTACCTTAATGGCAAGAAAATTTTGAAAACGAGGCCTGCCGCTGTTAACATGATATTCAATCCATCGGGCGTAATATCGAGTTGTTGTGTTTACACATACAACAAGGTGAGAGGTGATTAAAAATTGGTCTTTGCATGAACACCGAAAAAAAACTTTGTTTTTTGGCTTGGTAACATGTTGGTATTATGACTTATTTTCAAGTGCCTTATCGGTGGACGTTGGCCATCATGATGTTCCGATTGACCCTGTTCCTTGTCCGATGTAAAATTTCACTCTTTTGTATCCCATTCCTCCAGTTGTTCGCCACATGGTCCCTCAAATTTCCCCAAAAAAGTTCTGCGCTGCTGCCCTCTGTCTCTGGTTCCTGCCTCATGAGGTGCCCCAAGAATTGTATCTGCCTTTTTCGAGCTGTCATCGACAGGTTCTTTTCCATTCCTGCTCTTCGTTATACTTCATCGTTTCCTACATGATCAGCCCACGACATTCTTAATATCCTTCTCAAAAACCACATTTCAGCGGCTTTTAACTTCCTTTCCATTCCGACTGATATTGCCCAATATTCACATCCAGACAGCAGGGCAGATGTTACGTAGCACTGCATAACTCTCATTCTTGTGAACATTGACATTTCCTGGTTTTTTGAAAGTTCCTAGCCGGTCGAAGGCATCCCTCCCTAAGCAAATTCTCCACTTTATTTCGACTTCACATTTACCATTCTGGGTGATGTAGCCTCCCAAGTAATTAAGTTGTCCACCTGGGTCCATCCATTTATTGCGCTTGCACGTGGGGGTAAGGAGCCTATCGTGNATACTTCATCGTTTCCTACATGATCAGCCCACGACATTCTTAATATCCTTCTCAAAAACCACATTTCAGCGGCTTTTAACTTCCTTTCCATTCCGACTGATATTGCCCAATATTCACATCCAGACAGCAGGGCAGATGTTACGTAGCACTGCATAACTCTCATTCTTGTGAACATTGACATTTCCTGGTTTTTTGAAAGTTCCTAGCCGGTCGAAGGCATCCCTCCCTAAGCAAATTCTCCACTTTATTTCGACTTCACATTTACCATTCTGGGTGATGTAGCCTCCCAAGTAATTAAGTTGTCCACGTGGGGGTAAGGAGCCTATCGTGAAAAGCGAATGAGGAGTGGGGTTCACAAGGTCCGAACGTTCATATCAAATTTTTTGCTTGCAGTTTTCACAAAGTAGTGACAGCGAAAGGCAGGTATAATTATTCTCATCAGTTTTTACACATTTATTGTTTGTTTATATGGAATTAATTTTCGTTTGTGTTCGGCTTTTTAAAGTTATTTATCGAAATAGCAACTATCGACGACGGTCAAAAAAATTGTAACGCATGTTCTCACGGGGGGTATTTGGCTGAGAAGAGGTGCGAACAGGGTGAGTGGGTCGAAAAATGGCCAATTTAATGCGACTGTGAAAAATTCATGGCCCCCTGCTGGATTTGGTCAGTCCCATGAGTAATCTGCATCTTGGACTTTTGTTTCTTGATTACTACTATACACACTCTTTTTGCGATTTATTTCAAGTCCATTCTTGCTTTTATCCACTATCTTGTTTAAGAGGTCCTTGCAGTCCTTGCTGAGAGTCATCAGCGAATCTCGGGTTATTCAAGTTGTGACCATCAACACATCCTATCCAAGACTTCTAGTTCTCTGAAGATTTTCCCCCCATTTAGATTAAATAGTTCCGGAGAAAACACGTAACCCTGTCTTCATTAAACATACGTACACAAGCAGTTTCTTCCCAATAATGGTTGCGGATGAAACGAAAGTCTTTGGCATCAAGATCTGGTGCTATGAGGTCTTGAAATAGTTTCTCATGTTGGACTTTGTCGAATGCCTTCGTATAGTCTATGAAAGACAGGTATAGATCCTTCTGCATCTCTTGCTCTTTCAGTCAACATTCGAATCATGAATATGGCGTTTCTGGTACCCATATCGTCTATAAAACCACACTTTTCCTTCCCAATTTTACTTCTGATCTTCCGATCTCTGTTCATGATGAGATCATCTTTCAGAATCAGTTTGATCACCTTACTCATCAGATTTATTGTTCGATATAATTCACAAGCTGTTGCACCTGGCTTTTTAGGTAGTGCGATGAAGATGGATTTGCTTATATCTTTAGGGATATCTCCACTGTCGTAGTTTTGTGTTTACCAGATCACTTAGTTTTTTATGCCGGTTTTCTAGAAATGTCAGCACTTCCATAAGAATGCCGGGTCTAACAGCTTTATTCATTTTCATTTTCTTTAATGCTGAGTCTACTTCAGATTTCAGGATTTTGGGGCCATCAATTTTCTTATTTATGGATTGTTTGTCTCCCCTGTTGTCTTTGAACAGTTCATCGATGTACTCTGTCCACCTTAACAACACCTTTTCTTTCACCATGATGATGTTCTCATCTTTAGGTTCTATACATTCGGAGGAAGTTGAAGGTCCGCGTCCACTGATTTCTGATATCTTTGCGGGATCTCTTTCTTTGTGTTGTTCTATCTCTTCGCCTTTTGCATTGAGCCATTCCTCTTTCGCGTCTCTACATTTTATTCTGATTTGTTGGTCGAGTGTTCTATATTTCGCGCTTCTTCTGGCTGTTGTTTGTTGTCTTCCTTCCATTAGTTCTAAGATCTCTGTTGTCATCCATTTCTTTTTAGTTCGTTTTTCCTTCTTCGGTAAGACCTTTGCTGCTGAGACTACCGATTCTTTTAAGGTTTTTCCAGCAGGAATTGAGTTCACCTTCATCTTCAAGGTTTTCAAAACATTCTTTACTTATACATAAAATTCTTTTCTTGTTTCTGGATCTTTATCAAATTTTCATATTGCAGTTTTGGTTGTCTTCTTTTTCTTTAGTTGTTTCAGTTTCAGTTTGCAGACGACTGGTAGATGGTCACTTCCGCAGTCTGTGCTAGGGAATGTCTTGCAATGTTGTACTGCATTTCTGAAGCCCTTATTGATAGTTATGTAATCTATTTGATTCTTCGTTTCCTCTCCTGGTCTTCACCAGGACTTCTCGAATGCTCTTTCAACCATGTGTCAGTGATAATTTGTTCGTTCGATGTGCACCATTGAACAAATCGCTCTGCCCTGTCGGTTTGTTCACCGATACCATGCTTTCCTTTGATTTTTTCTTCTTCGACTTGGCCTACTTTGGCATTTAGATACCCTATTATCAGTATTACTTCTTGTGATTTGCACTGAAAATGCATATACCACAATGATTGATGACTAGGTCATTGAAAATGAGAGTACGTGAAACGGAGGAAAGCAAGAAAAAAGAAAGTTGCTTAGATATGAAATAAGTAGACAGAAGACTGAAGTTTTGCTTGCAAAATCGATCTTTGAGAACGCTGGGTAAATGGGTAAATGTTATTTCCCCTAAAAAATAAACTCGAAATATTAATGGGTTAAAGTTCTTAAAAAAACCCGAACATTTTCAGTTATCATTTTTA
The DNA here is from genome assembly GCA_003991215.1 of Morbakka virulenta. NCBI lineage: Eukaryota > Metazoa > Cnidaria > Cubozoa > Carybdeida > Carukiidae > Morbakka > Morbakka virulenta. The sequence goes on from RDPX01000158.1 coordinate 605,979, forward strand.
ACCTTATCCGAAACAAACCTGCCTTCCACACCGTGGTGAATTAACTGTGATGAGCCTTGGTAACAACGGGTGGTACAAATGTGAAAGAAGACCTTGCTACCCCAACATTAGATCGTACGTGTTGTGTGTACTTTTGTTCTTTCTGTAAATTGGATTGACAACACCTACTTGCGACGTTGACATTCCCACGTCTTGTTCAGTAATTGTTCAAGTGTACTCGATGACCCCCCCCCCCATAATATCTTGGGAACCGGAGCTGTACGGTAAGGGGCGCGTTCACAGGTGGCGGATAGTGGAATGGCCTTCAGATATCGAGGTTAGCTGTGAATAAGGCTTACCCACATAGGCAGTCGCGGACTAACAGCGGTGGGTTTACGCAGGGGAGAGGAAGCAAGAGGTGACACTGATGGGTTTCTCAAAAAACTCTCACAACCCAATGACGGACCTGCGACAAGGCGAGGGTGGCCGCCTTTAAATATGCTTAGTCCTAGTGTTGGATAGCAACGGCACTAGCCAATCACAATGGTAACAAACTCAGATATTCAACTCAACAGCGTTAACAGGAACAGTTAAACTACCAATTTCTGCGCTTGGCAATGATGCTTTGAATACACAGAGAGGTCAGGGCCGTCGTGCTACTGTGTACAATTTAAGAAAAAAATATATAAATTAGCAAATGGAGTGTAAGATTCCTCCATCAAAAAGGAAAGCTGAATAATGCAAAATTGGAAATGACGCGATTGAATATTGACTTCTTTGGCATGTGTGAGATAAGATGGACTGGAGTAGGATGTTTCCAAACGGATGATTACATGATGTACTACTTAGGTAGCACTGCTCATGAAAGAGGTGTTGGTATTCTTTCAAATAAACAAGCACAAAACTCAGTGATAGGATTTTGGCCAACTTCAGACAGAGTTATGATTATCAAATTAAAAGAAAAACCATATGATATCAATTTAATTCAAGTATACCCACCAACCAGCAGTAGCTCTGAAGAAGATTTAAAAGACTTTTACAACAAGATTGACGACTACTTAAAACACTGTAAGTCACAAGAGATTACCATGGTTATGGGTGACTTCAATGATAAGGTAGGGATAGAAAGACATGCAAACATAGCTGGTGGGAAAGGCATTGGAACTAGAAATGAACGAGCTGCACAACTCATTGAATGGTGTGAGCAAAACATTTTGAACACATGGTTTACAAAACACCCAATATACTTGTGGACATGGAAGAGCCCAGATAACCAAACAAAAGAACAAATGGATTACATAACTATAAAATCACGATTTAGGAATTGCATCCAAAATACTAGAATTTTCCCAGGTGCTGAGTGCAACAGTGACTATGTTTTACTAGTTTGTGATATCAAAGTAATGCTTCAGAAAACAAAACAAAAATTAGAGCCTAACCTGAATTTTAGGGTACTTCAAGAACAGCATACAAAAGACGCTTTCAAAGAACTAGTTGTAAAAACACTAGGACACCCAGATAACGAGCAAGAATCAAATAAAAACCTTCAACAACTCCAGCAATCACTAAAAACGGTAGCAAAGAAGGTTATTCGACCAAAGCCTAAGAACAAAGACAAACCTTGGATAACTACTGAAGTTCTTAAACTAATGGAAAAACGCAGAAGAGTGAAAAATAATAAAATAGGTTACAGCAAAATAGATAAGGAAATCAAGAAAGCATGCCAAAAAGCTAAAGAAAAACATTTAAATGAACAATATGCAGTTATAGAAGATTTTGAAATGAAAAACCCACGCCTTATGCATGAAAACATCAAGGAAACAACAAATAGACAGAAAATTTGTTCAACGGCTTCATGTGAAGAATACAAAGATGGTGCTATTATCATGGGAAAAGAAAAAATGTTAGAAAGATGGGTAGAACATATCAAATAATTGTTTGAGGACAACAGAGAGCCCACAATAAAGATTAGGAGAGAAAAGGAAAATTTGCCATTTACAAAACAAGAAATAGAAAAGGCAATTAAGACTATGCCCAAAAACAAAGCAACAGGACCAGATGAAGTAGCCATCGAACTAATACAAGCTATGGACGATCTTGGAATTAAGTGGAAAGCAACCATTGCAAACAAAATTTATGATGAAGGACATTTTCTACCAGACTTAAGAAGATCAACATTTATTGCCTTACCCAAAAGACCAGGAACCGCAAAATGTGAACTACATCGTACCATAAGCCTCATGAGTTACATAACCAAGTTAATCTTAAAAATCCTGCCACACAGAATGAGGGGGCGGATAAAAGGAGTAATATCGGAAGAACAATTCGGCTTTGTAGAAGACAAAGGAACCAGAAATGCCATTTTTATGCTCCGAATGATTAGTGAGAGATACATTGAGATGCAAAAAGATATTTACATATGCTATATTGAGTATTATAAAGCTTTTAATAAAGTCCAGCATAAACATCTATTTAGAATACTGGAAGAATTAGATATCAATGGCAAAGACCTAGAGCTAATAAAAAATCTGTCCTGGGAACAAGAAGCAAACATAAAAACTGGGAATCATGCAAGCGACTGGGTCAAAATTGAGAGAGGTGTTAGACAAGGCTGTGTACTATCCCTTGAACCTTTCTCATTGTACACTGAGTCGATAATGAATAACATTGCACACATGAAAGGTATTAAAATAGGAGCAAACAGTATAAGTAATTTAAGATATGCAGATGGTACTGCCATGATTGCTGAAACTGAAGATCAATTCCAGAAGATTATGGATATAGTTACAAAAGCGAGTAAAATAGCTGGTCTGGAAATCAATCAAAAGAAATCTTTCACCCAAATAATCCAAAAAAGAAAAAAGTAATTCCAAAGTGATCAATTATGGTGGATGGAAAGATCCTAAAACAAGTAGACGACTTCATCTATCTTGGTAGCTTGATAACATCCAACGGTAAAGATAAAGAAATTATCAGAGGAATCGGGATTGCTAAAACAGCCTTCAAATCAACGTTCTAACCTCTAAATTCATCAATATGCAAACAAAAATCAGAACTCTGAAATGCTATGCCTAGAGCACACTTCTCTATGGCTGTAAAACTTGGAAGATCAGCAAAGCAAAGGGAAAAAGATTAGTGGCTATTGGACGCATTCTAAGAATACCATGGATAAGAAAAAAAATAGCAATGAAGAGGTCTTACGAAAAGCACAGACGACCTTAAAATTAATAAAATCGATCCACGCTCGACAATTTAGTTTTTTGGACATGTCATTAGAAAGAAAGCGCGAGAATATCAGGCCATCACTGGTAGAATTAAAGGCACCAAAGCGAGGGGACGACAACGACTGTTCTACACCAGGCCTACTGGCAAATAATGTGAACTTGAGACTTGTTGAGCTGATTCACCTAACGGACCTTCGAGAAAGATACCATAATGTGACAGCGAATGTCAGAATCTGACAAGGCACCCACCGACGACGTCGTACTCGATGATAAACGAAAATTATTTTTACTTCTTGCAGAACTGTTGTAGAATCTTTTGGAATGCAGAATCTTGTTCCAGGAATTTCTCTCGCAGTGTGTATTTGGGGAGCTGCCAAAATTTTTCGAGACATTTGGCTATTGTTTTTTGAGGGTTTTTTGAGTACACAAGACCGGTGACTACAGAGCATTTATATTTCATAGGAGCTAGTGAATGGAATTGGGAAAGCATTGTAAAACGTGTAACGTGGAGCTATCAATCAATCATGCAGAAATAATAGCAAAGTCGACTAAGTCAGAATACAAGTTAATGACATTAGAGGCATTGCTCTTTCGGGAAATAAAACCAACATTAAATACAAAGGATGAGTACAAAAGCCGCAAATTAGTCAAAAAAAATTAACTAGCCAATAAGGCCCCTCAAGGAAGGTTTCTCAATTATCATAGTTTGTTTAAAAAGATTGAAGATTTGAATTCACTCTGTTACATTTCGCTATAGCTGTGTATACTGCAGAGAGGTGTTGATATGTGATGGGAAATATTGTACTCAGCAGTTTTACTGTTTTTGTATTTTTACTTTGTAGCCTGAAGATGAAGTATTAACTTCGAAATATATTGCAAAATTAATAAAATTACATTGTTGGCTTGATTATATATCAATTGTACAAATTGCACAATGTTTTTACCAAACAAATCAAGAATAAATAAAAACATTTATAGAAAGATTTATTACAATGAGGAGCAAAAAACGGCTAAAGATACAAACGTTAAGATAAAGGAGTTACAGAATATGTAACAAACTGAGCTGGTACCAGGTAGGGAAGCGCATCAGAACAATTCCCAAGCTAAAACCTACAGAAAATACAAAGACGAAACATATTTCGTCGACTAGGCAAAGGTTGAAGAGTAGCAGCAAACTTTGGACCTAACAAGTTACAAATACATCTCTGAACTCGATCAAGAACATCAAGATGAGATAAGGGAGCACCTGCCCTGATGTGATGCACGAACGTATGGCAAAATTATAAGGATACAAAATGCTTCTTGGGTGCAGAGTACTCTGGAGCTCGATAGAAAGAGTACACTTTTTTAAAAGCAGGCTTAACAGTAGATTGAATTTAACAACCTCAAGAAAAGTGTGGAGAAAAAGACGAACCAAGCAGTCTCGTGGATGAGCATTCCTCAAGAGGGGAAGAAACCTTGTTATTATTAAAATCATAATGAGTTTCTATAAATATTAGAAGAAGATTAGGTCTCAGCTTTCTACTAAACAACATAAGTTGCATTTTTGGCACATTGAAGGAAGCTAACAACCTTCCACATTATCTGATGGTTTGGAAGTCAGGCTTGAAATCTTTCGCAAGTTTCACTTGTTCCTGCTGAATTTCCTTGTGTCCAGTCCCAGAGTACAAGGTGGTGTTATCACCATTGATGTTGATGAACTGAAGTAAGATACCAGGAAGATAATTGACTAAAGAAGGAAGAGAGTTAGACCAAGAATAAAACCTTAAGGAACTCCAGCAGTAATTGAATTCTCCTCAAATGTAATTCGATCCTAAGTGACACACATTTTATGATGAGAGAAAAGACTGAATGACACTAAAGACTCTTCTAAAAACTTCATAACCGAAAAGCTTTTAAACCAACCCAGTATGCCACATCTTATCAAATGCGTGATTACAGTCAAAAGACCACCAGTGGAGCTAGATCCTCTAAATCTGTACGGAATATCAACAAAGAGACCTTGGTATTGCAAATATTCTGCCAGTGACTTGTTAATTAGTGGTTCAAAGACTTTACTAATGACAGAGAAAGGGTGCAGAACGATGTTTGCGAGCATAAGAGGGACCCTCTGTATTCTTGAAGACAGAAAAAACATTAGAAACCTTCCGGGAAGGCGGAAAACAATACTTTGATAAGCAAAAGTTTGAAAGTTTGATCAGCAAGGAAAATAGCTCAGAAGCACTTTTTTTTCAAAACAACTATCGGAATCAAATCCAGACGATGAGCATTAGATTGATCAAGCCCGTGAATAATTTTTGCATGAGTCCACATTCTGACCAGTTTGTAGAGAGAAGACTGGCAAAGAAGCCTCACTGTCATTTAGAGATGAAGTGGTGGAAAGCAATTTAGCAAAATAATCAGCCTTTTCTCCAGAGGTCAGAGAAAATCGAAGACATCGAAGAATGAAGTAATAACTGATTTTTAAAACACAATTGTAAATCTTCAATAAATCTCGACTTTCAATTCTTTGGGAGAAATAGATTCTTGAACTCGCTCAGCATGGCGAGATTCAGCTTTAGAAAATCACCCTCTTACTAGGATTGCTAGCCCGTCTGAACGAAACCCCAGATTCTTCAGTTCTATCATGTGCAGCTGAAGATAGAAATGATTCCGAAGAGCAATACGTAAATGTACATACATCTCCCTTTGGCTTTGGTGACTTCCATTCCCATCACGTAACCTAGTTGTCACATTTTAATAAAATAGACATACATAAAGCAGCAATCAGTGTCTATCAAAGTCTTGTTTTTCGACTTTCTGAAAGGTTTCTAGGGTTGTCATTTTCTCCAAAGATGCAGGTGATCCATCTGATCTTCGCAAATATCGATCTGTAAGTCTTCTTTCTGTCATTAGAAAAGTCTTGCTTTGAATGATTCATCAACAATGCATTTGTGGAATTCTTTCCGAAGCTGGATCTTCTTGTTCTCGCTCAACAGGTGACATTTGACTCTTATCACGGATCGCATCTCTTCGACGTAATGTTGCTTACAGGTCTATAAGTATTATCGTGGAAAGTGTTCGGATGAGTTTTCCTTCTTATTGTCACCTTAGTTTGTTGCTTTTCGTGTGACTCGTATCTCTTAATGTCGTCATCCTCGTGCAGTACTTGCCTCTCCTTGTAATTAATCTTTCTGATAGTAGTGTATTTCAATGGAGTAGAAGGTTGTAGAACTTTTGAGTTCTACGTGTTTTTAACTTACATCCCATGATTTGAATGTTTTTAAGTTCAAGCTTTAATTTTATCTCTAGGATTAACCTTCTTGTTTTTTGTTTTCTCTTGTAAATTTTTCAAAGCAGTTCCTTTCATTATGCCTTGTATGGTTCTTAACCTAAAGAGTTTTACGGTGCTGAAATCTAGCTGGTTTAACTTTTGAATGTCTTTGAGCCATGAAATGATTTATTACAACGTAGAACAACAACTCTTGTAATGGAAAAGACTATAAAAATATAAGAAACAAATAGTAGTACTTGGGTATTTACTCTTTGGTGGAAGCCATAAGACAATCTCAAACGAATGTTAAAGCAACAGAGTAAAACATTATATAAACTGTTGAAGCACCTCTGCGGTGTTATTTGATGCATGAAAACAATATAAGTTGTACCACTGAAGTGGAGTAGGATAAGGAATACAAACAGAATTTTTGGAGGAATGACGAAGTGATTGGAATACACTTTTCTCTTGAGGTAGCAGTCTCGAAAAGGATCGTGTCATAAGACTTGGGGCCGAATTCATACTTATAACATTCAAACAGGATCTTCAAATATAAGTAAAATCTGCCTTCCTGACCTTCGCCTATCGGAGTCTTGTTTTCCGCTTTCATCAAAAGTTTCTAATATTTTTCCTGTCTTCAAGAATGCAAGTAATCCATGTGGTTTTCGTAAATATCTATTTTAAGCCTTCTTTTTATCATTAGTAAGGTCTTTGAACGACTTATCAACAATGACCTGATAGCATTGTTGCAGGTGATAGCAAGTCTCTTTGTTGATGTTCAATACGAGGTTAAAGTAACTCACCCCACCGATGACCTTTTGACGGTAATCATAAACGTATGGATAGGTCTGTTGAATGACGGGATATAAGACTTGATATTTCCAAGGTACTTGATAAGATGTGGCACGCTGGTTTGCTTCATATGCTTTCTGGTTATGGTATTTGTAGAACGGTCTTTGAAATCCTTTAATCCTTTTTTCACATATCGTAAAATGTAGGTCACTCTGGATGGAATAACATCTAACGTGTAGTCAATTACCACTGGAGTTCCCCAAAGTTTTTTTTGGTACATATCTCTTCTTTCTTTACATCAATCATTTTCCTGGTAATTTACCTCAATTTATCAACACTTATGCTGGTGACACTACCCTGTGCTCTAGTATTGACTGCTCCCCCTAGTGGTGGCAGGTAACTCATTAAAAAATTTAGTTCGAGTAAAATAGAAACTTCTTTTTGTGCTTTCTGATTTAATCTTGGGTTTTCTCAATAAAATATTGCCATTTCTTGAATTGTTATCTATTACTTCGAAATAGTTCTTGAAATTCACACAGACATCCCCATGTAGACATTTGTGGACTTGCTTGCATGGCTTCCTTCTCATCAGGTGGTCGATGGATCTTATCTCCTGGTGGTCACGCTTTTCATTAAAAACGATTTCCTGTGCCCGTTTTTCTAGCGATTTAATCTTTTGTTTGTGAGTGTTGCTAGCATGCCTCGTCACGATTGAGCAATAAGTGAGAATTGGTATCAGCAAAGACTGATATACAGCGAGTACTGATTTTGTTGTTAACTGAGGCCGTAGACGCCGCAGTAGGTTGAGTCACCCTGTTGCCTTCTGTAGTGTCTCCTTAACGTGTGTCGAAAGGTTTAGGGATTGGTCCAGTTTGACGCCAAGATAGGTATATCTGTTTGTTCTCAAGATGGGGCTCCTGCGATGTTTTACGTCTAGGGACTTTCCTGACATTTTCCTCTGCGAAGCAAACAGCATTCATACTGTTTTCCCCTTTTTCATGTTAGTAATTAGACCGTTTTCTTTTAACCATTAGGCAATGTCAGCAAAGTCTCTAAAAAGTTTCTCTTGAAGACTGACGTGATCGTTAGACGAAGTGTATGTAACTGTGTCATCGGGATACATTAGTAGTTTACATTCTTTCAAACAGAACTTAATATCATTAAAGCTGAGTAGGAACAGAAGTGGCCTAATATAGACCCTTGCGGTAGACCACAGTTCACTGACTCAAAACCAGAAGTTGTATTTTGGAATGACACTTGTCATTTCCGGTTAAGCAGGTAGTTCGTAAAAAATTCCTTCTCCTTTCCCAGAATCCCATAGGTTGACAGGTTGGTAATGATTTGGTTATGACCCAAGGTGTCGAAAGCTGGTGTCGCAGCCCCAGCATATAAACTGACGCTACCAGTTTGATAAAAAGTTACCAATTTTTTTCAGTAAAAACTTTTGTTTATAGCAAGAACAGTAGAATTCATTTCTTTTCAAGGTGTTCTTTAAAATGCTATATAAGTGCAAAAAGGTGACAATTTGCAATAATTAATTCAAAAGCAGCAAAACCAAAATACAAGACGCTACAATTCTGAAGCCTGAATTTACTTGAAAATTCTTGATTCTATGGAATCAGTGTAAGCCATAGATGTAGGAGCTTCATCGTGTCATCAGTGGTAAGCATTTTCTGTTTCCACGCTTTGAGAGATACTTCTCCCATCGTCAGGCTAATGGAGTGACTTGTACGGCTGTTTTAAACTTCCACGATGCGGACTCTTTCTTTTTGTTGTGTTGCTTTCCTTCTCTATAATCCTTTTATCCTCTCAGTCAAAGGTTGTGATCTTGTATCCAGCAGTGATCCGCTCTTTCATGACTCTTGGTATCACCTTTTTTAACAGCTTTCTTGCGCTCTTTTCCCCTTTGATCAGAGGAGCATCTTAATTCATCAATTGCAACGTAGTCTGTAAACTTTTTTTTTTCTCTCTTCAGATAAAACTGAGTCCTTTGGTTTTGACAGAATTTTTCATAACCTGCATGCAATCAAGAAAAAAAAATGCAGAAATTGTGAAGAAATGTAATCCCATAAAACTAGTATTCGTCCAGTCAAAAATAAGACTTGCAGAAGCTGTAGTAAACAAAATCATTTAGCCAAACAGTGCCTTTCTAAGGAAAAGAAGTACAGAAAACAAAAGAAGGTACGTTCACCCAATCTTGACAGTGATTCAAAGAACAGCACTGACTATTTTTACCCAAAAAGTCACAAAGCTGCAAAAGGTGCTAATGTCAATATTAAGGGGAAAAGTATGAAATTCACAGTATCTTTGATAAACGTCATCAGTAAACCGATATGTCAACCATTAAATGGAATTGGCCTCAAAAAACCAAATGTTAAAGCTTTCCATTCAACACAACAACACCCGTCAAGATGTGAGAAAAATTGAAGCCAGTAACAGAAACAATAAAAAGAAAGTCTGACTCGAAATTGTGTATAACAGAATATGACGTAGGTTGTCTGCTAAGTTCCAGGACTGCACACGAACTTGGATCGAATACAACCTCAGATTAAGCATTAAAAAGTGCAAGCTTTTGAAAGAATTTTTTTCGAATTTTTCGGTTCTCAATTTTCAGAAAAGGAAACACGACCAGAATCAAAAGAGATAGAAGCACTATTCAATGCTCTGGGACTAATAACTCTTGGTGAAATTCGAAGTTTCGAAGTTTCTCGGAACGACAAACTTATGTGACAGCTCATGAAGAACTTAGCCATCATCACAAAACCATTCTGGATGTTAACATGAAAATGTGCTTACCGTAATTCACATGGAATAAAGAACACCAGGAAGCATATGATAAGAGAAAAGCTTCACTTTTAAACCCTTAGTAATGAGCTATTTTGATATTATTAATAAAGAGACAGTCATTATGGTAGATGCTAGTCCTGTCCATTTGCCAGCCATTCTAGCTCAGCGAATAAGGAGGGAAAACAAAGCAAACATTTATAGCATAAGCAAGCAGATCACTCAAAGCAAGAGAGAAAAGATATTCACAAACTGAAAAAGAGGCACTTATTTTTGTAGGGGGAATGGAATACATTCATTTTTATGTTTATAATGCCCCATTTTTTTTATAGGCCATAACTCCCTGGAGCTAATAAACGCAAACTCAGTGTCAAAACCAACGGCACGGATATAATGTTGGCTTCTACGTTTGCAGCAATATGACTTTCAATGTTTTGTGTAAAGCCGGTGCAGATAATTCTGCAGACTTTCTATCTTGAGACTCAATCATGCCAAATGACAAAAACAGTAAAGATACAGAGGATTACATTAATTTTATTGTAACTGCAGCAACATTTCATGCAATGACATCGAAAGAACCTTCAGAACATACGCAGAGTGACAAGCAGTTCTGTACATTACCATAAGCTGAGAGAACAGGACACTGGACGAAAGGAAATCTAAAACCACTTCTGCAAATAAAAGATGAAATTTCTATCGATTTTAAAAACAAAAATCCTCCTTCTTTTTACAAGAACCATTTTATCACGAGCATAACAGAAGGACGAATTTAGACTTGCTCATGATGGTCACCAGGGACAATGCAAAAGAGTATAATTCCTGAGAGAATATGCTTGGTTCCAAGAACTTGAAATATTTGTGAAGGAAGAAATTGGAAGTTACCTTCCATCCCAAGCATCTTCATTAACAAATCCTTCAGAACCTTTACGATCGGTACCTATACCAAATAGATCTTGGGACGAAATATAGAAAACATTTTGTTGACCATTTTCAACTGGACATTTTCTTCTTGTGATAATCGACTGTTATTCACGTGGGTATCCTAAAATCAACAACTGCTACAAATGTAATTCCAAAACTTAATAGCATTTTTGCAAGATATGAAATTCTATCTACAGTTATTTCTGAAAATGGACCACCTTTGCAAAGTAACGAAATTGCGGGATGCATGAAAGCATTGGGAATTACTCGTGAGCCAGCTGCATCCGTAAGGCCTCAGAGAAACTCTGAAGTGGAAGCTTTCAAAAAGCCACTTCAAAAAGCAATCGCGGCAGCTCCTGTTGGAAACCGTCTTTGGTAACAAGAACTAGTGAAATTTCTATTAAGTTGCCATGGAATGACAAAAGTTCCACTTCCTCAGTTGTTATACAATCGACAATTTAAAGGTGCACTACCAGTATTGCTAAGTAAGGGGTTAGGAATAGACCGGCACGATAAAGCTAAGAGAGGAAATACAGAACGAAAAAGGACGAAAATATGCAAATGAACGTAGAAATGTAAAAGCATCACACATCCAAGCTGGAGATACCATACTTATAAACCAAGACAGACAAAATAAGTTAAGCACAAACTTTGACATATAACTATACACGGTTATTTTAGTCAAAGGATCTAGAATTACAACAGAAAATAACAAACGAACACTAATAAGAAATGCGTCATTTTTAAAGGAAATATCTATAAAATCAATAAATGATGATGATGAACTTTGTGACCACATGATAGACGAAAAGAAATTCGAATTACCATTGAGAAGATCAGCCAGAAAGAAAATTCCAGTACAGCAATACTGAAACCCAATACATCACGTGTGATTACATAATTACTAAATTGTATGAACATTGGCTACAAAAAGGCAGTGATGTAGTAATTACATCATAGACTGATACCAGACCCCCAGGGCTGTTTCATGTTGTTATTGTTTGACTTTATAAGTGGAAGAAGATTGACATCGACAGAAAACAAGGAAGGTTTTTTTTCTTTAATTTATGTCGAAATACAACAAAGGTGGATGTTGTGAAGAAGGAACACTGGATATTGTGTTGCCTTAGAATTCGTTTCAAGTGCTCACTGGTACATATACGTTTCAGAGGCTCCATACGTTTCAGACGCTTCTTTTCGTCTTCTTGCTCAGGTCCTGTGTTTCTATGTAAGGCTCTCTGGACATCTTTAGCATGTTATCTGTCAGATAAGAGAATCTTTAAACGTGCTTTCTTCCTTTCTTAGTTCGTATGGGCTTAAAATAATACTTCTTGGCCTTCCAAGCCGAGGGAAATGGCGCTATTACGACCTGAGACTTGATGATGTAATGCATTATTGAGGTACTGCGCAGTGTGGGTTGGTTTTCTGTAGGTGGTAATAGAAATGCTGCAATCTGCTTGGCTTTTTACTAGGATATCAAGGAAGGGTAGTAGTCTTTGTTATTCCTTCTCTATCGTGAATATGATNGTCTTCTTGCTCAGGTCCTGTGTTTCTATGTAAGGCTCTCTGGACATCTTTAGCATGTTATCTGTCAGATAAGAGAATCTTTAAACGTGCTTTCTTCCTTTCTTAGTTCGTATGGGCTTAAAATAATACTTCTTGGCCTTCCAAGCCGAGGGAAATGGCGCTATTACGACCTGAGACTTGATGATGTAATGCATTATTGAGGTACTGCGCAGTGTGGGTTGGTTTTCTGTAGGTGGTAATAGAAATGCTGCAATCTGCTTGGCTTTTTACTAGGATATCAAGGAAGGGTAGTAGTCTTTGTTATTCCTTCTCTATCGTGAATATGATGTTGAGTGGAGACTGTTGCTAGGCTAAACGAAACTTTATAGGTGACTCTCTTTGATAATTGCAAAGACAATGTCGAACTAACTTCCCTAGAGAGTTGGACCTTGTACCTCTTTCGCTTTACCTATAATTGTGTTTATTGTGTTTCTTCCTTCAGTGCTCGAAACTATATTTCTGTTGATTTGATTGCTGTGCTGTAGGGAATGGATAGTTTATTTGTTTTGTTGTTGTTGTGAAAGCTGACTACATCCAAAAGTACCGTGAACACCTCAACAATCGACCATATGCCACAGTTAAGCGTAACCGTAATGAACTCAGTTAAGAGCAAAGTAAGCAAAACACTAATTGGATTAAAGAAAAACATTTGTTTTTTACTGCCTCTACGACAGAATGAAACACAGAGACTCGCCTTTACCACGGTTCTATGGATTAATAGAAGGACACAACCTTAGTGCAGCAATACTTTCAATCGAATCTTACTTTGGAATTTTCCTTCATTCACTTTTACGTGAAACAGCTGATCCCCTTTACCCGTACACAAGAATGAAGCTCAATCATTACAACAACAACACCGCTTTGTATCCTTTATTACTCAACAAAAAATCCTGCCAGATGACATCATGGTCTCCTTTGAGGTCACTTAAATATACACAAGTATCCCTGTTACGAATTGCTAAGGACGTTCTTGAACATGGCAATTCAATCCCATTAAGAATTGCACTCAAACTTTCAGATATCCTGTATCTACTATGAGCACTTCCCATCGACACATGTTTCCTTTTCAACAATGACATCTACACTCAACCAACGGTATACTCATTGACCTGTAGATTGGGACATGGTCATCTGATACGGAGTATCGCAAGGCATTGCATGGAAGTCCTCACTTCCAGATGCAGCTTGGTACAATGGGTCCACTGAAGCAATGATCAAGCCAATTAAGAGGGCACTGAACACAGATGTTGGTGTATCGGTGATGACGCTTGGGGAATAACAGACCGTGATGTTTGAGCCGGCACAGTTGGTTAACCAACCGCCAATTGGAGTTCACTCAAAGATGCCAGATGAGTGTCCGTATATAGCTCAAAACGATTTTCTTTTAGGTCGATCGTCATCACACGTGTCGCAATGGCCCTTTCAGGAATGAAGCAGTCAAAAGTGCAGGTTGGATTTCATTCAAGAAGTAGTCGAAAGGTTCTGGAAAAAGTGGTCTGCAGACGTATTTCCATTGCTAGTAATCAGACCCAAATNGGGTGATGACGCTTGGGGAATAACAGACCGTGATGTTTGAGCCGGCACAGTTGGTTAACCAACCGCCAATTGGAGTTCACTCAAAGATGCCAGATGAGTGTCCGTATATAGCTCAAAACGATTTTCTTTTAGGTCGATCGTCATCACACGTGTCGCAATGGCCCTTTCAGGAATGAAGCAGTCAAAAGTGCAGGTTGGATTTCATTCAAGAAGTAGTCGAAAGGTTCTGGAAAAAGTGGTCTGCAGACGTATTTCCATTGCTAGTAATCAGACCCAAATGGCATGTCGAAAGAAGAAATGTGACGAAAAGAGACCTTGTCCTCACCCCAGATGGCAATGTTATTGGGGCGAGTGGAGAAAAGTCTTTGTTACCGAACTGAAGCCAAGTGAAGACGGAAAAGTCAGACGGGTGTCAGACTGGATCTCTGCTAGGATTTTGTAAATATTGATGGTGATATTTGTCTTGTGATTTATACGAAGTTTATTTTGTTTTAGGTAATCGAACTTATTTGGAAAACCTTTCATTTTGTGATCAAAATATGTAGTTTTCGTAAGGACGTGTGCATCAAGTAATTTCAAAATGTATATACACAAATACCAATATTCTGTTTCCTGCACACATTACGGAAAGTTTGTTTTTTTGTTATGTGAGTGTTTGCTATTCTGTTCTAATTACTGCAGTACGTTGCACGTAAAATGGTAAATTCTTTGAGAATTGTAGTATTAATTAAAGGGAGGTTCTTTTTGTTTATTCAAAACCATTCCACAAACCAATTTAGGTGTTACACCCTATTTTTTAAAATTTATTCCGTACTTAAAACCATAGTTGGTCAGTAACCTGCTTTAAATCTGTTATCCTCTAAAATGGAATACACATCAAATCTTAGTATTTTACATGAGTTTGAAATGCATGTAGTATATTTTTTCTGCTATATGTACATACTCGACAACGACAGTAAAGATAGGTACTAAATTTTTGCAACTTTGAGTTCTATATTGTGCCTTGTTTACTTATGCTATTTTGGTCTCTCTTTACTTTTATCCTTGGCCCATTAACATTTTAATTAGCATAGAGATGCTTCGGTTTCAATAATATTTTACTGTAAAGCTATTATTCCTGTATGAGTTTTTTGCACGTCATTTTCTTTATTTCATGTGACTAACAATATCAAAAAAAGAGTAGGTGCATAATAATGACTGAAAAATTCCGTCGAAAATTGATTTTATATACGAGAATCCAGATTATTTAACGTCAAGAATTAGCTTTTTTTCAACTCAGTACAGGAGGGTCCTTACAAGGTTGGGGCCCATTTCCATAAAGACTTCAAAGCTTTTCGAAAGATGCTAGTACTTCTCTTCTGTCAAAGGACCTAATCATGGTGACTGAGCCTCAAGACAGAAGTCACACTTTGGGGCAAGTGGTGGCTGGAGTGATGGTTTTTGTGGATAAAGAAATTGTTTTCACAATGCATGCTGTTGTTATCTTGTTGAGATTTGACCTACTAGGGAGCCTAAATAGAATTTCCAACAAAAACTCTTAAACTTTCCGGTCGTTAATCATTCTGATTTTTTTCCATGAAGCTTTGTTGCCAGTAACGAAGTTAACATGCACAGATCGAGGTTGTAATTAGTAAAATTTTTCAAGAGAGGGGAAAAAATGATTTCAGCGAGTTGATTATAATTGTTTTCCATAATGGAATGAGGGTCTGTGTAACCACTAAGTAAATAGTTTTTGGAAAATTGCTACACTTCACCACTCAATTAAGGTTTGCAGGATGAAACAGTGGGAAGTAGCCGAGGTCACACAGACCACAAACACTCCAGCAGTGGTGTTGTAAAGTGGTTGTCTAATTTCCTAGTTTTAGTCTTTTATGAACAAGGTATCATTTATTTTACTCTGACAGGTATGTCCTATGTTATGACTAGGCAATTAAAAGCTAAACCAGAGAAATTTTAATCACATTTGAACTCTTACCGTTTTGCCATCTCGAAAAGGCTTAACTTTAAAACCGGTAAAACCTCCTTCAGTACCGTCTTTTACAACGTTGATGCTGTATAGTTGTTTTGAACGTCAAAGACTTGATCTTCTCACCTATTATTAAGCTGGCAACCAGATACATTTAGGAAACATAGGGTTTTGACTAATCCAACCAGCCATGTTTGGAAACAAACCTCCCACACGTTTATCTACTTCACTCTTCTTAAACTCAAAGTTTTGCTGCATAACTATAGATCATTGAATGTCATTTAGTGTCATTAGTAGTCTACACCCTACATTCTGGAATTAACTTTCAACGTTGTGTACTACTGTGTACTGTATACAGATATAAAAGTCGCAGGACTGAAATGACAGTAATTTTCTGTTATGTTGATTTGTATAACTTTACTGTCTCTGGTGTCAATGTTATCAAAATTTTGGCTTCTTAAAGAGGAAAGGTTTCTTACCAAAATAAATCGTTTATTTTGATGATTCCTGTTTTAATTACTAGCGGTGACATACACCTAAAATGTTTTTCGATTATTTTTTTATAATCTCCTATTACTATTCTTGACATCGTTGTCACTTAAAATAGTTGTGTTTAAAACCCTTTTTACCCTGAGAAACTTTCATGTGTATTTACTATTGGTGTTAGCATAACTGTTTTTTAAGAGGAAAGACAATACAGGCTTTTAAAAGTATGTTGTTTTCTGTACTTAAAACCATAGTTGGTCAGTAACCTGCTTTAAATCTGTTATCCTCTAAAATGGAATACACATCAAATCTTAGTATTTTACATGAGTTTGAAATGCATGTAGTATATTTTTTCTGCTATATGTACATACTCGACAACGACAGTAAAAATAGGTACTAAATTTTTGCAACTTTGAGTTCTATATTGTGCCTTGTTTACTTATGCTATTTTGGTCTCTCTTTACTTTTATCCTTGGCCCATTAACATTTTAATTAGCATAGAGATGCTTCGGTTTCAATAATATTTTACTGTAAAGCTATTATTCCTGTATGAGTTTTTTGCACGTCATTTTCTTTATTTCATGTGACTAACCATATTAAATAAAGAGTACGTGCATAATCAGTTCAAGCCATTACTATAAAGTTTGAGTCCAATACAGGTCACTCTCAGAATTTTTAGACAACTAGATAAAGATCTGTATAAGATCTCTCAACTAATTAATAAGTAAACAACACTAAACAAATAAAAGAGGACAATATTGATGTTGAGATAAGGTTTAATAATGTCCTTTATTTCACAGCTAATAACTTTGCACTGTAGGCGATAGCAAGATCACAACAAGAGAGTATTTATGAAGGGAAAACAACATACTTTTAAAAGCCTGTATTGTCTTTCCTCTTAAAAAACAGTTATGCTAACACCAATAGTAAATACACATGAAAGTTTCTCAGGGTAAAAAGGGTTTTAAACACAACTATTTTAAGTGACAACGATGTCAAGAATAGTAATAGGAGATTATAAAAAAATAATCGAAAAACATTTTAGGTGTATGTCACCGCTAGTAATTAAAACAGGAATCATCAAAATAAACGATTTATTTTGGTAAGAAACCTTTCCTCTTTAAGAAGCCAAAATTTTGATAACATTGACACCAGAGACAGTAAAGTTATACAAATCAACATAACAGAAAATTTACTGTCATTTCAGTCCTGCGACTTTTATATCTGTATACAGTACACAGTAGTACACAACGTTGAAAGTTAATTCCAGAATGTAGGGTGTAGACTACTAATGACACTAAATGACATTCAATGATCTATAGTTATGCAGCAAAACTTTGAGTTTAAGAAGAGTGAAGTAGATAAACGTGTGGGAGGTTTGTTTCCAAACATGGCTGGTTGGATTAGTCAAAACCCTATGTTTCCTAAATGTATCTGGTTGCCAGCTTAATAATAGGTGAGAAGATCAAGTCTTTGACGTTCAAAACAACTATACAGCATCAACGTTGTAAAAGACGGTACTGAAGGAGGTTTTACCGGTTTTAAAGTTAAGCCTTTTCTAGTTGGCAAAACGGTAAGAGTTCAAATGTGATTAAAATTTCTCTGGTTTAGCTTTTAATTGCCTAGTCATAACATAGGACATACCTGTCAGAGTAAAATAAATGATACCTTGTTCATAAAAGACTAAAACTAGGAAATTAGACAACCACTTTACAACACCACTGCTGGAGTGTTTGTGGTCTGTGTGACCTCGGCTACTTCCCGCGGTTTCATCCTGCAAACCTTAATTGAGTGGTGAAGTCTAGGAATTTTCCAAAAACTATTTACTTAGTGGTTACACAGACCCTCATTCCATTATGGAAAAAAAATTATAATCAACTCGCTGAAATAATTTTTCCCCCTCTCTTGAAAAATTTTACTAATTACAACCTCGATCTGTGCATGTTAACTTCGTTACTGGCAACAAAGCTTCATGGATAAAAGATCAGAATGATTAACGACCGGAAAGTTTAAGAGTTTTTGTTGGAAATTCTATTTAGGCTCCCTAGTAGGTCAAATCTCAACAAGATAACAACAACATGCATTGTGAAAACAATTTCTTTATCCACAAAAACCATCACTCCAGCCAGCATTTGCCCCAAAGTGTGACTTCTGTCTTGAGGCTCGGTCACCATGATTAGGTCCTTTGACAGAAGAGAAGTACTAGCATCTTTCGAAAAGCTTTGAAGTCTTTATGAAAATGGGCCCCAACGTTGTAAGGACCTTCCTGTACTGAATTGAAAAAAGCTAATTCTTGACGTTAAATAATCTGAATTCTCGTATATAAAATCAATTTTCGACGGAATTTTTCAGTCAGTGAACCGATCGTTTGCAACAGTTTTGTAGTAAAACCTCTTATTTGTTGCTGTAAGATACCTGGTTTGTTTGCTGTTTTGGGACTGGTTAGTTTGTCATATTCTTCAGATTTTTGCTGGGGTTCTTATCTTCAATCAAAGCTACGTTTACTTTTAAAAAGGTTTGTCCTTGGTACTGTGCTAGAGAGTCCCTTACTATTAAAGCCATTTAGGACCTCTATAAATATACCATCTGTCCTTGCATGCAGTGTTGTTTTTAGTTCTTGACAGTTACTTCCTCACATCAGCTTGACAGGCAGGAATGCTGAAGAACGAGAAAGGAGAGCCGCTGGAGGAAAAAGTGACCAGGTTAGGATGGAAGAGTTAATATTTCCAGGAAGTGCTTAAAGGGGAGAAACCACTGAAAAAGAAGAGAGAGAAACAGAAGAACTCGACAGCTCGGTGAAAGGACTAACCATACCAGAGGCGAAAACTGCGCCAAAGGCCCTCAAAAATGCAAAAGCTACCAGAGGAGGCCAAATGTTTTAGCAGAAATGCTCAAAGCAGATCTACAAGTTTGGAGCTAAAGTGGATTTTCGAACTTATCTGAGAATAAGAGGTCCTACACAGTTGATAAAGTGACTCATCTGCAAATCCGAAGAAATCCAATTTTCACGACAGTAGTACCTGGAGTGAAGTACCTTACTGCCTCTGGCTAGCAGAGGTCTCAGCAGGATCATTATCAGCAGGATGCAATTAAAAGGGGATGCACTACTTAGGAAAAACCAAGCAGGCTAAAGGATTGACAGAGGAAAAACCAGCCTTGTAAAGAGATTTTTTCAATATTTTAAAGAAAAACAGAAGACTCTTTGAAAAATGAAGCAGACACAATCCGAGGAAAAGCAAACCTAACCCAATAATTCTTCAAAGTACCCATTGACAACATTACCAAAGTATTAGGCTGTGCGATCATTCGATCTCTATACTCTCAATTAACAAAAAACGGGACTCTCACACCTAACAGAACTGCCTTTGTCTAAAAATGGAAGTGACAGCTTAACAATGGATCAGACTTGACCACGGTTTTATAAATTACCAAGTGTGCACTAGCCGAATGTACCAATACGTCCAATTGTAGGTTACTCTAGAAGTTAGCGTCATTTACCTTTACGTTACATTGATGACCTTTTGTGTACATACACAAAGACGAAATGTTATCACTGCAATAACAGTACTGATCTTGCAACCTTCGTCACACAACAATGATTTCAGACAGATGAAATAATTGCCTCCTTTTACGTCACACCATTATACACAAGTATTCCCTACGAATTGTCCAGGATTTGCTTAGACAAGATGATACTTGCCGTGAAGAACTGCAATAAATATTTCAGTTACCCTAAATCTAATACATAGCCTGACGAGCTAAGAAGTCTTGCAAAAATTTTGACCACTCATGACTTGACAAAGCTCAATATCTGTGGGTTTCACAGGTTTCAAGAAATCAGGAATTTTCAAGATGTTTCTAATGGTATAAATTGTAAGGATCCAAACAAACATCGTTCTGTATGTCTCCTACCAAATCTTTGTCAAGTCTTCCAACAGGTCCTCTATAATTTATTCCTCCTGCCCCAAGCGTAAAGTCTGTTCAGAAATTTCGAGTTGACAAGTGAAATCTCCAGAATATCCCAAACTCAATGAAAACAAATCGGAAATTTTGTAAACATCATCATTTGCTGAAGTTCTCGTAGGGCAAGTGGTAAGATTTTGAACTTTGACCAGCCCCGACACAAAATTTTTTCTCCCAATAGTAATGTTGCTTTTTATCTATCTATCTATCTACCTACCTATCTATCTATCTATCTATCTATCTATCTATCTATCTATCTATCTATCTATCTAATCTATCATTTATCTATATGTCCATCCATCTATCTATCTATCCATATATCTGTCTATCTATATCTATCTATCTATCTATATATATATATATATATATATATATATATATATATATTCGCTTTCAGTCATTCAGGGACATNAATCTAATACATAGCCTGACGAGCTAAGAAGTCTTGCAAAAATTTTGACCACTCATGACTTGACAAAGCTCAATATCTGTGGGTTTCACAGGTTTCAAGAAATCAGGAATTTTCAAGATGTTTCTAATGGTATAAATTGTAAGGATCCAAACAAACATCGTTCTGTATGTCTCCTACCAGTTCTTTGTCAAGTCTTCCAACAGGTCCTCTATAATTTATTCCTCCTGCCCCAAGCGTAAAGTCTGTTCAGAAATTTCGAGTTGACAAGTGAAATCTCCAGAATATCCCAAACTCAATGAAAACAAATCGGAAATTTTGTAAACATCATCATTTGCTGAAGTTCTCGTAGGGCAAGTGGTAAGA
Source organism: Morbakka virulenta (assembly GCA_003991215.1). NCBI lineage: Eukaryota > Metazoa > Cnidaria > Cubozoa > Carybdeida > Carukiidae > Morbakka > Morbakka virulenta. The sequence goes on from RDPX01000158.1 coordinate 627,224, forward strand.
TTTTGAACTTTGACCAGCCCCGACACAAAATTTTTTCTCCCAATAGTAATGTTACTTTTTATCTATCTATCTATCTACCTACCTATCTATCTATCTATCTATCTATCTATCTATCTATCTATCTAATCTATCATTTATCTATATGTCCATCCATCTATCTATCTATCTATCTATCCATATATCTGTCTATCTATATCTATCTATCTATCTATCTATATATATATATATATATATATTCGCTTTCAGTCATTCAGGGACATATACAGCGATCTTACTTTGTCATTAAAATGAACATGACCCTTTTTGATGAATTTGAAATTGACCCTTTGAAGGTTGATGTTCCTGAAAAACTATTTTGTCTTCCAGAATTCTATTTGGTGCCCTTTTGCATCAAGCAAAAGTACAAAGAACATTGTCTGCGCACAACGTAAGACATAAAGTGGACAGAGCTCTGTAAATGCATGCTCTTAAAGTTTCACTAGCAAACGCCACGACTGGATCAGGTTGGTTTGTCTCTGGAGAGTTTTGCCTTCTTTGTTGACATTTAGTATAGGTTTTGCGGCCGTGATTCCATGGCTGCGCATCTAAATGTTTTACAGATCACTTATAAAGATGTAACGATATAGGCCGTGCTACAGCCCTTGATAATCCCAATAGCTTGGACTTGGCATCCTGGTTTGCTTTTTAACATCTCCGCGTATAGTGTTAGCAGAACGGGACATTTTTATGGTTGGGAGGTTGCTTTTTGATTGTTGCATGCATGTGGCTTACAGAAATGTTAATTTCTGGTATACTTGTTTAAGATTTAGTAAACATAACAGCACTGGCATGAAAACACAGCAAGTAACAAATTTTAGCTCTGCAAATTTCTAATGACTTTGAAAAGGCGTAGCATACTGGCTTGCTTCATAATCTGGTTATGGTATTCGAAGGAAGGTTCTTGGTATCATTCCGTCCTTGCCCTCACACACTCGGTAGATTTACGTTTGACGAGGATCCCTTGAGGGTGTGTATTTTTTCTCTTGGTTCTAAAGGATCTTCCTGCTAACTTACTTCTTTTGATTAACCTCTAACCTGAAGAGATTTCCCTGTATTTTGGGATAGGTCACACGTCAACTCAACAGAAAAAAGTGGAAGAGTCTGTACTTTAGGCTGTCAGAGAATGCTAAACGAAGTGGCTAGTTCCTTTCAATGGCAAAAACACAATTGATATACTCGAATAGAAAGATGAATTCTTATCACCTTTTATCTCCATAAGCAACCTCTTTGGTGTTAAGCAAGTTGAGATTCCTTTCCCCGGCGAGGAACGCTTATCACCAAGAATGCATGATTTGTCACTTTCTCTGGGTCATTTTTGTGTTTTTATATGCAGTTTATTGGTAGTCTGCTTCCAGGAAGACTAATTCTTTGTATGTCGGTAGAGAGTACCCAAAAATCTACCACCCTTCCTTGCATGGAGTGTTGTTACATCTCAAAATGTGTCCTTATCTTCTCTGGACGTTCTTGATCGAGTCCCGAAAAGTGTTTGTAATTTGGTAGGTCCAAATCTTACTGCCACTCTTCCACCTTTGTCTCCAGGATTTTGGTTTGTCAGTCTCATCTATGATCTACGATGATCTGGAACCATTGAGTAAGCTGGTCTTGCGGTAGCTAAGGTAGAAACGGTAGGCTTACGACGCCATGTTGTAACAAAGTGTTGCAGAGTTTGAGCAAACGATTGACATCAGAGCCTCACCTATGAACCCGGTTTTAAGTGGTGTGCGATTGGGTAAAGATTGAAGTTAATCGTAAAATTACTCACCGTTTGGAGCGTTTAAGGGCTCGAAAAAGGCATGTACCCCCCCATCAATAAAACCATTAAACAGTAGAGTTTTCCGTCACATCAGTGCACCATTAAAATAATCTATAATACAACGCAAGTAAGAATAGTCCATGATTGCATTTAAATATCTGGGATTAAATGTGTATTTTTGAACTCTTTTAACAACTCCGCAACGCATATTTTGGACACTTAATTGACATTTCATGCTCACAAATCTTTACTTATTTATTGCACGTGAACAAAGAAAGTGTTTTTTAACTCACAACATAGGAACAGATATATGGCATATTTCAGTTTAATTTCAGGTAAATTATTTTTGTCCTTTGGTTAGAGTCGACACATAATAATAATTTTTTAAACAGAGTTTATCGGGAAAACTTTTCAGTAAGCTCCTTTCCCGAGATACAGGCAACTCACTCATGCTACAAGTCCTTTTGTTCGCAGAAAATTTTTTACTTCGGAGCTCCCTTTAAAAAACTGGTGTATTGCAACTGTACTTGGCAGAGGAAAAAATTAGTAATGTTGTTTGGTAGGTCTTAATGTCAGAACGAGAAGAAAGGCTAATTTTGGTAGCGACCATCAACATATCAAAGCCAGTCAATGTGACACTGAAATAAAAATGCAAAACCTGAAACCAAATGTGCGAAAATATTATAGTAAGAAATTAAAAGCCTCATTGGTTAAAGGCAGCATTTTCAATATAACTAAAGAACCGATTTCAAGTCCTTTCAATTATGGCAAACAAAGAGAATACAGAATGTATTGATTAAGCTGGAATGCTAAAGTGTACGCGGAAACAAGTTTAAAATGTCTGGGATAAAAATGTGCTTAGAAAAGAAAAGAACAGTTACCGCAGCAAATATGGAATGAAATTTAGGTGAGAATTAGGAAGTAACGTTTTGTACTTCAAGTCTGAAAAACTAAGATATGTACCAAGAAAATTCAGGAGCAATGACAAGAGTTTAAATTATCGAGAGGAGACAAATGAAAATACTTTGATGATCTTACACAGAACGCAGCAGGTAAAGGGTAACAGGTTATTGTAAAAAATAACAAAGCAAATCTGTGAAAAATTTAATTCATATTCGTCGAGACAGTAACTTCCTAAGAAAGGTGAGCGAAATTACATTGTTCACAGTGCCATGTAAAATTTTGGCCAAGATTAATTTTGAAGGGAAATTTGATTCAGTCGACCAAAAGCTCAGAAAAGCGCAGGGTTTTCTTCGAGATAAATTACTGAGCAACGTACAGAATGACAATGTAAATTACCGGATTTTGTTGGCTTTCAAAAGTCATTTGACGATATCCATAGAGAACGCCTTTTGGAGATGTTGCACCATCATGTAATTCCTCTTAAAATGGTATCACGCGCTCCTACAAAAGCTCTCATGCTCTTCTTGAGACAACATTTTAAACTTCAAAACAAGTCAGGCAAGGCTGTGTGATGATGTCAGCAACACTGTTAAGCTTAGACTTGGTACGGTCTTTTTATCATTTGACGACACGGATGACGACATGGCGCTTTGATGCCACATGCACAGAATCGAACCCAAGGAAAAACTGACCACCTCTTTGAATTTGGACGAGACGTTGTATTTAAATTGGTGTAGTAAAACGCAGAAACTTTGTGATGAAATGTAAACAGCCCCAATCCGTTGAGGGCCTGTGGCACTGACATGCTAAACACAGAACGAATTACCTACCTTAAGTATCGTTAGGAATTTAAGTTCATAAAGCAATACAAAAGATGTACTTAACAAAGCGAGCAATGTAATGCAACCAGATGAGCACAGTATTCACAACATACAAAAATGACATTATGTCCTCGCATCCTTGACGTATGGATCCGACTATTGGCACAAAATTTATACCATCAGGTTTTCACACAACCACCATGCGTACTCCCCATTAATGTGGTCATTGCGCAAGTTTTGAAAATGGTTCTGGTAATCATACAGATATACTAATCGAATGCTTTTCTTTTGCATACATGGTTTGCAAACATAGGTGCATTTTGTTCTCCCTCCTTCTAGCGCAAAATTTACCCCCCCTGTAAAAATCGAATTAATACGAGCCCTCTATTACTAAGTCCAGGTTTTCTCTTAAATGCAAGAGGCGCCTGGTAATATAAAGCAAGTCTCATATTTAATTCCAGGTACAAGTAGGCTGTCTATTTGTAGTTTTGGGAATCAATCTTTTGACGCTAAAGAAGATATAGTAATAATAATAAGTTATGTCAATCCCAAAATACCCTGGTGTCCATGTTGGTTCGACCAAGAATCTGCACCTCGATTTCTGAACGAGGCGTAAACAAACAGGAAGAAATGGTAGTTGGGGTAGAATCGTAACGCTGGGTGCAATAACAAGACTATTGTACGGCTAGATTTTGGGTGGTTACGCAGTCTCCAACTGCAAGATTTAAAGCCAACAGCTGGTTAATGTGCTAAATAAAAAATAAAAATTAAAAAAGGGGCTCAAAATTGGTGTAAAATAGCATTGATCAAAATTGGCTTTAAGTGTTGGTTTACACTTTGTGACGATCGTTTGAAATGTTCACAAGTGCGAGAAATCAAGTTGTTGCATAGCCTCCTCTGGCAGGAAGGTGGTCAAAATGTGTATGTATATGTCTGAGGAGTTAAATATGAGGGAAAAAACCTCAAGAAATTGAAAAAAAAAAAGACATGGTGACTTTGAGAGTGTCATGACATTAAGGGGTACCATTGGAGGTGGCAATCCAGATTTGATTTTGGATGCGATTCAACAGATTGAGACAATCCACAGGAAAACAAGCCTGTAACTGACAAAAGCAATTCACAGTTGAGAGCGAATGGTTAACTAAAATCAATCAAGAGTACTCCTGGATTAAAAAAGTTAAATACCTTCCCAGCTGGAGGTTTGAAGTTAATAAAACCGAACAATGTGAAGTAATGTAAAGAATTGATACTTTTTTCACCATTGTTTTTGATAAACTATTTACAATGACTAGTAAAAGCCCGAGCCATTTGTTACATTACTTCTGTGAAAACAACTAGAAGTAATGAATGATGATTCCAGATGTAATCNTAAAAATTAAAAAAGGGGCTCAAAATTGGTGTAAAATAGCATTGATCAAAATTGGCTTTAAGTGTTGGTTTACACTTTGTGACGATCGTTTGAAATGTTCACAAGTGCGAGAAATCAAGTTGTTGCATAGCCTCATCTGGCAGGAAGGTGGTCAAAATGTGTATGTATATGTCTGAGGAGTTAAATATGAGGGGAAAAAACCTCAAGAAATTGAAAAAAAAAAAAGACATGGTGACTTTGAGAGTGTCATGACATTAAGGGGTACCATTGGAGGTGGCAATCCAGATTTGATTTTGGATGCGATTCAACAGATTGAGACAATCCACAGGAAAACAAGCCTGTAACTGACAAAAGCAATTCACAGTTGAGAGCGAATGGTTAACTAAAATCAATCAAGAGTACTCCTGGATTAAAAAAGTTAAATACCTTCCCAGCTGGAGGTTTGAAGTTAATAAAACCGAACAATGTGAAGTAATGTAAAGAATTGATACTTTTTTCACCATTGTTTTTGATAAACTATTTACAATGACTAGTAAAAGCCCGAGCCATTTGTTACATTAATTCTGTGAAAACAACTAGAAGTAATGAATGATGATTCCAGATGTAATCAAGCTGAAATCAATATTCTATCTCTAAAATCATATTCTACAACCCATCAAACCTGCTTTCAGCTTTACAAATTAATAAAACGTTAGTGTCGAGGAGCTATAAAAATCAAGTATCATGCTAAAAACAATCTTTCAAGTAAACTCGATTAAAAAGTTGCTTAAAGCTTTGGAACAATATCATGGAATAACTACAGTAAGAAAACAAAAAAATCTTTCTACAGATAAATGCCACACTAAATATTACATAAAAGCAAGTCTTCAAAATGCCTAAAACGGCAATTCTATAACCCATTTACTCTAGCCTTTGTATTACACCAACTACAGTCGCAAGTCAATGACGTTCTATCAGGCCTGCCTCGATGCCCCCTTCCAAATAACCGTACTTTACGTCCATATGATCTCAAGTAACATTAATACAGAAAGAAATACACAATGTCCTCGATGTCACCCTATATATCAGAGGAATACCTTTTTCGTTTTTAGATGTATTAACAGAACTGAAACACAGTTTTGTTTCAACGTTGCGTCTCCCAACTATTCATTCGAAAAAACATACACACCAGGTTTTAAAAGGCTTTTCAAACAAACTATCTGTAGCATGGCAGCTAAAAAAATGCAAGCCACATTTGGATTACAATACCGAACTGAACATGCAATTCTAGTAATAAAGCAAGCGTTTCTTCATGCCTGGCCATAAGAACAGATTCTGCGAAAGTAAAAACTATTCTCCTCGCTAAACAAAAATTCTTCAAGGACGATAAAAACCAATTTTTTTTAGTGGGTTGAAGAACAACTTGAAGATATACCCCTACCCACGAAAAATCTGTTCCCGACTTGAAACTATATTTAAAGATTAAAATTTCTTCAGCAACAGACCACAACTAAATATTTTTGCCTGCACTTTCTTGTCCTGGTCATGCCTTCATAAACAATACAGAGAGGCCATAACATTGATACAGCTCTCTCCTCTTCCAACCCCAAAACGATGAAGTGTGACGCGGCCTATTCGATATTCTATATTCCGCGCATTAACGACTCCGTTGACAAATAAACAATGAAGAAAATACATTGACTGCCAAGCATAATCATTCCATTAAAAATTTTCCAGATGGTTTCAAAAACTGAGAGCTTCACAAACACAAACAAAAAAAGAGAGAGAGAGAGAGAGAGAGAGAGAGAGAGAGAGAGAGAGAGAGAGAGAGAGAGAGAGCTCTCTATTATACATCTATCAATGTGTATAAGTGATAAACACAAATCACACTCA
>RDPX01000158.1:640490-655490 GCA_003991215.1 Morbakka virulenta
GAGAAAAGGGGAGGGAGGAAGGGGATTTTTTAAAGGCCCTTCAAATATCCCTTACACAAAATTAACCAAAAGTGTGTATGATTGGCCAGTGTATTTATCTCAACTTTTTATCACGATGATCGAAGCAATTTCTTTTAAAAAGTACCACAAGCTACCTGCTTAACACTCTAGCTAATTAAGGATTGCTAACTATCACAAACATTCTCAATATGGTGGGGGAATCTCTAAAGATGGACCGTGGAAATCTACATTCAGAAAAATCTGCCTGGTGCTGACAGAAACAGAGACAAGCCCATTAGGTGAAGCTGACTTAGTGAGGAGGACTTTCAGTACAAAGAAATGTTTAACTTCATAGTAGTCCTTACTGTTGACTGCGATTGTTTTGTAAAGACTTAGCAGACCTTTTCAAAAATAAATTACAATCCAGCAACTCCCTTGGAAGACTGAAAACAATTAGCTAGAACAATGGAAGTGAAAAGTGTTCACGCGGGCGTACGAAGTGTCGGGTTTTGGCTGTTGACTAAGTTGTCTTAAGGAACAAATACTCAGCCAAACAGCGAGGAAAGTGGAAATCTTTGTAAAACAAATACGGCAAAAAGAAAGCTTGAATTTCCACGCGGAAATAAGCAGTCGTCAGTCGTGTAATTTTACTTAAACCGATGCGTTGGCATTGCACGATGCAGGTAAAAGTTGACGTGCGTGGGGTCACCAGGGCCCTTAAAAGTTCTACGGGGTACGCTTTTACACCATAAAAAATCATTATCCGATAGAAATCTGTACTAAAGGTAGGTAATGGCAGATTAAAAACACACTCGGATCCGTCTCAATAGGTAGTACATGGCAAGAATGGCAAGGTCGGGCTATAACACCATTTAGTAAACTAAGGAAGTCCATCATCCCATCAATGGTAGACAGCGATATCAACTCCTCTCCTCTAGATGACGACATCTAAATTTACCTTTTTGATGCAAATCATACCAGTAACCACTTGTAATTAATATGCAGCTCCTTGATAAGTAGGCTCTGATCTGCTGCTTTTAAAAACGTAAACAAACCTTGCGGTGCATCATTAGTACATTAGGTCAATCAAACTTCCCATTAACTTGACCTCAGGTAACCAACACTATCCAAATAAAATGTTAAACACGCGTAGATATTAGATTTAGATCCCAATCTCACACAACGCCTCTCCGAATTGGCCCTCAGGTCAAATTTTCTCCTTGTGTACACGATCCAATCTCAGATAAACTGTTTTGGGAGATTTCTCTACTAATGGCCACCAACTACTGTTAAGATAGAGTAGGGATAATCTGAACTCCCTGCCAAAAACAAAATCTTCTTGCGGAAGAAGCAAGAACAAGTTCTGTGATATTTGCAAATCACTTTTTACTCATCACATTTGACGAATGCCTACGTTCAAAATGCCGACTTTTTTTCTACAACTCTGTACAAGCTATTTTGGTAATCTATATATTTTTAAATCACGTACTAAATATCCAGCTAGAAATAATTTTAATGATAAAATTTTTCAATGACACAAACAGTTTCAAGTTGCTTATTCAATACGAAATGTCCTGACAATTTCATCAAGATGATTATTTTGAATAACCCTCTTCTGGTTACGTTTGTCTGGTCTTATTCCAGGGCTGGCGTTCTGTAGGTGGGGGAAAAAGAGGTGGGGTAGAATTGTAACTGCTCAAATAAAGGTCCTGTGGAAAGTATGAGTGCAATATAATGGTTCTCCTTGTTAACAGTTAGGCTTGAATTACATCATAAAAACAAGCACGTGTTTTCTCCGAAGTAACGAGTACGTGTGCTTATCACCACTGCGTTCTTTTCAAGGTCAAACTTGCACAATCAAAATCAAATAATGGCCACAGCACACTTTAGTATGAACAATTACGGTCAAATTCTTTTTTTACGTGTTCTTTGATCACTTACATCGACAAAACTTGCATTGATATAATCCGATCCTTCATGGCCACGCAGGGTTTGAAGGCACACTCTATTTTGATCATCTGGAAGAGACCAAAAAACAAAATCATGCCACAGGTAAAAATTTACGACGTGAAAGAAAAACAATGACTAATATCACCTAATATCACTTTTCTGTCTTTCTGTTTTGAAACAAAAGCACGAACATTCTAATTAAAACCAAACTTTAAAATACGAACACAAACACCGTAATACACAAATATGAAGTCACGTGCTAAATACCTACATCTGTTGGTCTTTGAGGTAATTGAATGACAAACAACCGTGTGTAAAAATAAAACAAAAATAAACAAGTTAAATCTGTATTCAGGCCAAATATTTTGACAATTCATTGCCAGGCCACTACAGTCAACAGATGACGTCAAAGTTTTAAACATGTCCTATTCCTGACACGTAGGCAACGCCTTAATTTTATGCAGATCACGGCTTATTTGTGGCAATGGCAAGGCTGTTTTTCATACATGTTCTCAAAAATCTTTCCAAGGTGCTGGCATCTTTTTGAAATATCACAACAATTTAAAAAACTGCAGCTTTTTCTTCAGCTTCTACACAAACCCAAACAGCTTGATGTTCTCATTCGTGACAAGTATAGCCAAATTCTCACTCGTCGTGAGCTCCAGGTTTCACTAGTAACTATGACTTTTGGGTTTTTCTCCTTCACTGCCTTGCCTGGGGGTCTGTACCAGCATAAGCAACAGCCAGCAATCAATATACATAAACTTAATATTATACTACTGGGTAGTATAATAATTTAACCCCCGACGCGGTAACCGGGGTTTTTTCCTCAAATGCACTTTGGAAAGTCAAATATTTAAACGGCAACAAACAAAATTTGGCAAATTCTCATTTACACCTTGGTCCTCACCAAAGCCAAACTAATGGCAAGTCCATGTACGCTGATGGCAATCATTACAAACTTTAAAATTTCTGACATATTATTTATTATGACACACACACAGACATATATATATACACATACTTACATGGACTTATTGATTGACATCTATTTTTCTGTTTATTAATTGGATGCTGCGCACTGGTAAATGATGTGTCATAAGGTATCGTTGCATTCACAATGTTCTGCAAACAAATAAAAAGAAACATTTACTTGAAACAAAAACACAGTAATTAGAACAAACCTGAATCCTTACCCTCTTTTGGTAAATGCTCTGAAAAAGATCTAAATATTAACTAAAATAAAAAAACACTCCAAGCATCTGGTCTCATAAACCAATCAGTTATCAACGCGAGTTGCGCAGGTGATTTCCAAGATAAATTACTTAACTTGGACGGTAATCTTACGGGCGATACCAACTCCTTGGACGGTGGTAACCTGAAAGGCGGCTCTTAAACTGACGGGTAATGTTGGGTTTGTAGCTTATCATGCAGAAAACTAGGAGCAAACCCTTCCACGACGCAAGAAATACTGTGTCAAACTTACTTTAACTTCATTTTTACATGGATCTTAAGAGACTTCGTTGGGAGATAAAAAATATTTCATAATAATTATTTTTCAAAAATTTCAGTCGACGTAATTGTAAACACCCGAGTTGCTCCTGACTTTGCAACAACGAGACCCAGTGAAACGTTAAATTCTTAAAAGCAGATCAGTTAGTTCTACATGGAAGCAGAAACATCTCGGTCGGAGATAAAGTAAAAGTTGTTGACATTCGGGCGTAAAGGGCGCAAAAAGTCCACGACAACAATTTGACCAGAATAATGCTGCAAATGCAAGCTGTGGTCAACCGAGGCCAAGAGAGCCCGAAAACTAGTTGGAGGGGTCCGTTACCGGATAACAGGTATCAAAAAGCAGATTGTGGCTGATCAAGAATGAGACAAAGTGAGCCCGGGTGAGCCCGGGTGAGACAAAAAGGAGCCTCCCATGCAAACGCGCTACAAACGATACGGTAGTTGATTATATGCATTATTATATGAATACATGTTGATTCTATGCTTCATGCAAGTTACAGTAGCTCTTTTTTCCCTACTGTATGGTCATTCGCCATGTATGGGAACAACAGTTTTCCTGAAACTGAAGTAACTATGTCTAACGCTAAAGATAGGGCACAAAAAGGTTTCCCTACCTTAAATTCTTCTTCTAGTAATGTGTCGCCGTTAGTTTTGTTATAATATTCATTAAGCTTCTTGAAATGCTGCATAAGGTGAGTTGCCGGTATCTCTGTATTTCCGGAGTGGATCGCCTCAGCAATCACATCGTGTATGAAGATATACTGTAACTACACAAAAGAGAAAAAACATCATATTACACACTGTCATATTAACATTCTCATATGAATGTTTCCCAAGCTAGGTAAGTTTATCCCAAAACCCACCAGTTCAGAATCTGAAACGCCACGAAAATTAAAAGTTATTCTGCGGGGCAAACACATAATTTCTTACACTTTGGTTATCTTTTCTTGACCTTCTCACTTTGTGGATAGAAATGTTACATTTTACTCCCAACTTTCGATGTCATAATTTCCTCCTAGAATATACAAGATAACATAAGGGCTTAGTAACCCCGTTTAATGTATTTGTCTCTTCTGCCAGTGTCCACGACTATATTTTACGGTGCTATTTGCAAAGAAAACAAAAGTAGCGCATTGTTTACAGAATGGAATGCAATGATGGCAACTAGAGCAAGTACTATAGATTCTTTCTTGGTCCCCAACATTATCAAATTGACTACACTGCTTGGTTCATTCAAGTTACCCTTGCCCCCTCCCACCCCCTTGAAAAGTGCATTTTAAACAATACAAAAGACAAACAGCCAAAATATACATACGTCGGTTTGAACCATAAAATTTCGCTGAGCTCTTAACATCGTTACGTATCCATATACATCCACTTTCTTCTCGTTTGTTATTTTGTCCAACATTGCATCAACAACTATGTAGCAGGCGGTTTTGCCAACGCCTCCACTGTGGGGAAAAAAAAGAACCAACTTGTAAAGACGCAGGAAATGAAAAATGTAGTTTTATTTTCTACTTTTCTAGTTCATATACTTCTACTTTTCTAAATTTTACCTTAAACCTATCTTATGCCAAAGCCCAGCCTGATAAGCAAAAGAAAATGCTTCCTTGACGCCTGAGAATAACAAGAGCAGCTTTAATTATCTGCTTTAAGTAATACAAGTATCATGGAAATACTTTAATTAATTAATTTGTTTTTTTCGTTATGTTGGGTGTACCCCTTTCATATCCATTTTGACCTGCACACGAAAAAAAAATCCGTATGCTTCTACAAGATGTAAAGATTAACATGGGAAAGCAACTCGTCAAGAAGAAAAATATTTATATGCACAATGCAATGTTTTTATCTTTCAAACGACGGATTTATATTGAAAGTAATATAAAATACTTAATTAGTCCATTTAATCATAAAAATGCGAAAATTCAATAAATGTAGCAAAAACTGCTTGTTGTAATTTAATGCTCTTTTTGCTCCTTCGGTCCTTCAAACATAAAAGGGATTAAAAAGTGACATTTAGTGGCAATTTCTCCGCATGCAATTGTTCAAGATCATTTTTGAAAAACATATCTCAACCACAAATGTCCAGAGTAGTGCTTACTTTTACTTTCATCCTCTTCAAACGTAGTCGTAAACGGCACGGCAGAATTTGCTTCATCCAGCACAAGCATGGTTATGAAAATGAATTCAAAATTCGGAAAGCAACCCCATTTTTAAAAACTTTGTGTTTCAGTTCGTTGTTGCTTTGCGTAGTTAAATGGGTTTTCGAGGCCGTTCATACAAGTGAAATACCCTTTTCACGTTTAAAAAAACGACGGTTTTTTGAAATGAAAACCGGCTGGCCTTAAGTGAATGCTATACATTCAACTTTTTCATGCTTTTTAAGGTTCTACATTTATCAAGGGCGTTGTGCATTAGATAATTTGTACAGTGACACGAGCAACTGTCTAAAAAAGTATTTTAAAAATTAATAAATATACAAGCAGACTAGCAGTGATCACTTAATAAATTAATAAATGAGCTATGGCGTCTTCTGGATTTGGCCAAGATTTAGCAAACACAATCATTCTTAGGAAGTAAGCTTCCCTCGACGTCTTTTAATTAATGCAGATACTAATGCTGACTTTTGACAACAAGCTCAAATTTTATCTCACCAAAGCGTCCGATATGTGAAAAACGACAAATGGAAAATCTCAAAAATAATAATTATCAACAGATATCTCTGCAGAAAAGATATTCCTCCATTAAAAATACCAGCTTTAAGTATTAAAACAATTATTCCAAATAATAACAAAGATGACTTTTGATCATCATAAGACAAAACAGCAATCTCGCAATTTTGCCTACCAGGTCATTCGAAGGCTATTTAAATCCTGATAGCGCCAGCAGCGAGCGAAGAGCAATCCAAAAGCAGTATTCAAGTCTTTTAATAATCAGATTTGGTTTTACTCCTTCAAGTCTACTCATTAAAGGAAATGGCACTCGTCAAGTTCCAAAGGTCTAATACATAAAAGAGGAATCTGTTGAATCAGAAACCATATCTTCAGTCAAGGCTGACTTGTAACATTTACGGTTGACCAACTTCAACAGTATGACAAGTGAATGTACCAGAAGAAACCAGATAAATGATGAAAACCAAGTCAAATAAGAAATGTTCGTTTCCCTTGGTATCAGCCACTGTTAAGAATGCAAGACTAATCATGCATTTGAAGTTTTAGTCCAAGCTACTGGGTAAAATTTAAATAAGTAAACTTTAGTTAGCAAAGTGGAAGGTCCTTTTATTCTATTACAATTTGTATCCTCGATATTCTACCGCAGGTTGATCCTCAGAACCGGACCGGGGAGGGAGCAGTCAGTTTTCTACCGCATATTTCTCTTTTACCTTGGACCTTTCAGGACTTCTACCCATCACCTAATACGGTATTTTTTTTTAAGATCTCCAAAACAGCGCATTGTATCGGTAAAAAAAGCTTTAGGAATTTTTTTCGACAAAAATATTAATTCGCTCGAAAATTTATTCGTTTTTTGTCAACTAAAACAATGCTGGTCACTTCTGACTGCTTGTATTACTGCCTGTATTCAGTAGTTGTGTAGTCTAATATACAAAAATACATGCCGGTTAACAGCAGCTGATTACTGGCTGAATCGTACAACAACAACGGTCTTAAAATTAGGCGGCTGAAAATTGCAGTCACCAAGCAAAAATTTCGGACACAATGCAGACTGTTCTTATCCCAATAAGGTACTTTGTAGGATTATTTCTTGGATTTTCGACAAGTCTACAAATGCCACAGGTCCCAAATTAATAAGATAACATTGAATTTCTTCATGAAATTTATTTTACTTTTATGCAAGATGCAAACTGATAAGTGAGAAAACAGCCACAACCTATTACATCCTTCTAAAGAAAACAGACTTTGCATCAAGTCTATCAACTTTTATATACAAAGTAATCATGGTTTACCTGCAATGAACAACAACAACACCAGCGTCTGGGGCCACCGCGCTCTTAACTCTTCTGATGAATTGCAATAAGGGAGCGGGATTTTCTGGAACACCAGGGTCTGGCCATGCTGTGAACTGAAATTGTTTAATCTCACGTGTTTCATTTTCGCCAGGCTGCAACTAAAAACCGTGGGGTTACTATTTAATACGCGGTAACAGTAACTTAATAAATAGTTAAAAAATACGGAAATGAATGCAGACATCATAGTCTCGCGTCAAACTGAATATGACAATTTGACGTTTCTCCTGTGCGTTGATTTAAGGTTTCTTTCGAATACCATTTAAGTAACAGACAAATAACAATTAATTCACGAACAGTGTATACGGGAGACGATAACAAGAGTTATATCAAATTGTCGAGTAAAACTGCAGTTAATTTTTATCTATTTTCTTGAGGCGGATGCAAAGACCAAACAAAATCAAAGCAGGAGTCAAATGTACAGTACGCTATCTATAACAAATATTGCAGTTATTGCTTTCCGCTTTACAATACGATTAATATTTGCGTGTAAAGATAAAACAAAAAGCAATGTTAATGCCATCACGCTGCTTACCAATACTTCAACATATTCTGTTAAAGTCGGTATGTAAACAAACTAATTAACATAAACATAATGCAGAAATACATTTCCTGGCACCAGATGGGCAACATCTTTTAAGTGGTACCACATTCTTCTTATTTCAAACGCTTTTTCATTTATCCCCAAACCCCAATGCAAAGTTTACATGAGGTGCAAAGTAATCATTCTGTACCCGAACTCCTTAGCAGCAACACTCCAAAATCTAGTAAGAATGAGTTAACAGAACTGTTCCCATGAAACTTCACAAAACCACTGTTTACAAGACAACTTCTTTCATACTGCGTAGAATATAATCATTTTCCACAATCTCCTTTGCTCCTGCGGCTTTATACAATAATCCTTTCCCAAAGAAACCCCACACGTGGAATTTAATTACAGTACCTACTACAAGTACTGAGAATAGTGTTTACCTCTTCATTATTTCATTGAAGACCTTGTGTTTAATATGGTCTTAATAGACTCAACCTGAAAAGCACCTTTTATCTGATAACACCATACAAATCAAAGATGTTTGAGCAGTTGCATAAAGAATTAATCTCTGGAAAATAAGTCAGCGGAAAATCTAGCAACTCGCATAAAAGAAGAATTAAACATATTAATAGCTATCAAGGATGTTCACATAATGAAACAATTCCTGATTGCCTTAGTATGTCCATGAAAAAGGCCGATTACTGTAAAGTACTATCAGAACTGTTTGTCTAAATCTGGGGCAACGCAATTTTGTACCACTGACTGACTATCTTGTTGAAAAAACAACGACATGTGAGCATTTTGATACAGGTCAATGACCGCGACAATGCTTATGCTCAAACGAAACAGCTTACATCAAGCATTCCAGAATCTAAAAGCATCCGCTAAAAAACAAATGCTATCATGTTTGGGTCAGGAAATAACAAAATAAATTTGATAAACTACATCGTCCTTTTCAGACGCGATTTTACGACACAACACTCGCAACATAGGGCAGTTTACAAACGAAGAACCGCGGCGACTTGTCAAACGTTATCATGTCAACTCCACCCTGCAGAGAAATATTCTATGTAAAACTTGGCTTGGGTCTTAAGAGTCCATGTGTTTTGTTACCCAAGTTAGCCAGCTTTTAAACTAAGCTCTGTAAAATCCTTGTTAGTACTTGCCCTTGTCAAAACAGTGTGCAGTATTTTTGGCTTCAAAATAATCCATACCACACTTGTAAGATTTTTCTAAATCTTCTTGACCTAACAGTATAATCTCAGCGGCGTATCTAGCAATCGTTGATTGAAGGGCTTCAAATCAAAATCAGATTCAAAATGACATGAAAACATTGCGGCATCAACAGTTCAATAGTTCTATAGTTCCTTGAAATATAAAAAATAAATAACAAAATAGTAAATAATTTTAGGGTGCATACCAATAGCAGCTAAACATTCGTCCCCTTGTCAAATGCAACCAAATAAACCCATACAGTAGTAACTTCTAATGAAAGCCCTTTTAACTTTTAAACAGGGAAAATAGAGAGGTTGGTTTTTGAAATCCCTATTCTAAAACCGTATATCACGTGCCTCGATGTTAAACTTCTAGCCTCGATTCAAGCCATTTATGATTCAACTGAAAGCAGTATTTTATTTCAACATATCCAAACTTCTGTCACTCACCTGCGTGATTTCAAAGGTACGTTGGGTATAGTAGGCTAATCCAAGTTGATCACGCATCCCAACCCTGATTTTCCCATACGTCGCAAGTCCGTTACTGGGCCAATACTGCTCACATTTGGGCCTTCCACGTTCCTCGAGCTGTGTCATCATAACAATTGTGGATGCCTTTTGTTCCCAGCACATTCTCCAAAAGTCATTAACAGTATTTTGCAAGGGTCCTTGGGTAGCAATGTATGCCTTTTCTTTACAATAACCGTCAATGTAATTGGCATTGATATAATCCGATCCCAAGTCTCCTTTAAAATCAAGTTTAATCCTCGAATGATCATATGCGCAAAGGGTTGTGTATCTGTTCTTTGAATGGTTACATTGTTGCATTGAAGCTTCGGATGTATATGTTTGGCCTGGTTCTATGGATTCGTATTCTTGCACAAACAAATTGTTATTGTCTTTTTTCAGGGAATCTACATGTGATTCAAAAGCTTCAACCGAAATTGGAGGATGGCTTATCATACCAGGTGTTTGGAATGTCAACCTGTGTAATTCAACTGGGTCCATGAGCTTTGATTTCATCGACATATTCTTTCCACGAAGCGGCTTTTTTAATTCTTCATCGTCATCTTTGTGCCTTCGTGCCCTTCTAAATACATAAAATGCGCACAAATTTTGAAAAAAACCCACAATGAAATGCGAGCGAAAAAGACAAATACAAACATCCCCCTCCCTTATTACGTACATTATTTAAATCGTATTTAATGAGAAGCATGACTGAAATATTCCTAATACCAGGTTTTAGGCAAAAGTACGTACTTTTCAAGAATTATTTACGTGAACCAAAACATTAAAAAAAGGCGTTCCCCACAGATTCCACGTTTCTGGCTTTTTTTGTGTGAATTTGAAAAACCCAGTAGCCCTAGGCTAACTTCTATTGAAACTACGGGGTGAATCAACTACTATATAAACATCAATGGATATAAGTATAAAAGAGACTTCCTTATCTACTAATTCTTAGATAACATTCCAAGCGCCTGTTTCAAGATTACGCATAAAAATATAAAAACTCTGACTATACCTTTTGAAAAAAATGCAAAAAGAATAGCATGCGATGTGTCAAATTAAAAGAAAAAACAGCAACATGAACATTTAATCAAAATTTACTAATCACCGATGACTGATAAAACCCAATAGCTGACATTATTTTATTCAAATCTTATGCTATTTTCGGTTTGTTTAGAGGAAGGTCTCTTGTTTTATTTGTTCTGCGCTATGAACAGTGGGGCAAAAATATGTAAAATAGTTCTTAGCAGATTCAATAAAATATCGATTTTTCATATTTCAAATATCGCTTATCTGCAAAAAACTAACATCTTTAACTCCACTCCCAAAATTAACAAATTTTACCAACTTTTCAAGGTTTTATTCATCAACACATAAAAGCACATTGAAAACAAAAAATGTCATCAGGCAGAAAATAAAAGATCATGCTCTTAAGAAGACTAATTCTATAAAGTATAGGTATCAAAAAGTCCCTCTGAGTACAGTTGCTCTTTCGGGTCTTTAACAGAAATTACGTCTGAAGTTAAACGTACCTTTTCCGGAAAAAGATCAACAGAATGATGGCTCCAATGACAAGGATCACAAATCCAACTGCAGCAATTGCAATCCAAGTCTTGTTATCAGAAACACTTCTCTGAGATTTAAAATGAGAACTACGATGCGCAACGCCCAGTTGAACTATAGAGGAAAATGGGCTACGCACGTTTATATGTTTATTGCTAATACCTTGTCGTGTTGACGATTGTAGGAAAAATTTATAATAATGCATAAACTTTAATGGTCTGTTTGCAACATTATCTTTGATGCTACTGGTTCCAACTTTAAAAATTGTCGGTAATTCGCCAGGTTGAAAATTCGCTGTAATGTAAAATAACCTTTCTGACGCATTGATTCCTCTTCGAACTCGGCGATCTTCTTTAAAGTCCGCTGGTTTCAATGAATCTATATCTTGCGGCAGATTGGCTCCAAAATCTACCACGCACAAGGAGTACAACCTGTAGGAAAATTGTGCAGGAAACACATAACTCAACTTTGAACTCACAACGCTATATTTCAAGTACGTAGACACCGTAACATGCATTTTATGTGCACTTAACTATGCTTGCGCGAATACAGCTGTGTACACGGTGAAGAAGGAAGTACACGCCAAATTGTTCGTTGTAATGTATAAAAACTCGGGTTTGATTGGTTCTGACTTTCATCAACACTGCTGTCATAACCTACCTCTTCACCCCTTGGAAATAAAGGGCATCGATTCTTTTCTATAATTTTTCTTAATGCAAGGACTAAGATACAAATATGCAGGTAAATTATTAACGCCTTTCTCTTGATTACAACAGTTGTCAAGACAATACAACGCCTCGCGTGGTGGTCCCTACGCCACTCGGGGGCAAAATGGTGCACTCCAAGGAGACCAATTTTTAATAAATGAGCTATTACGTATGACAAAAATAAATATCCGCCCTATTTAGTTTCTGCATTTTCCTAGACCTTTGCATTCGGTCATGCCATGAACTCGTGGATTGAACATAGAAGCATAATATTTCAATGACATTACACATATATCTAAAATAACCTTACACAAGAAGCTACCATTACACCTGCCCATTAAAAAAACCAAAACTATAAGACTTCTTTGATCAGTCTATTGTAGCAGTGACGATATAAAGAAAAGCAACATGCCTTAAACCAACTAAACAGCTAGATCATACTTACTGGATTGGACCATACATTTCCGACGCCCGCTGCACCTTAACTTGAATGTACTTCTTATATTTCTGGTCTTTTGCTACCACTGGCGACGGCACAGACTTGGGCCCTGTAGACAGGAAAAAAAATCATTGTTCATGGTAAGGTATCGATTATACTCAACATAGGCTTTATATGGTGATACCCATTTCTCCCACATGGAAATTGTTGTTATTTCTTCATACGTCACGATATGCCTCCATCTTATTTAAAACCGAGAAAATAAAAATTTCTGCCTGAAACTATAACCTTCGAGAATCATACCACCACGACGTTGCAACATTTTCCATCAGGCTATTTGCAGTGTATACATTTGAACGTCAAATCTACTTTTCTTCAATTAACCAGAAACCAGTTTGAAAGAAAAGATATATAGATGAAGCGTGATATATAGTTTATTGCCTAATTTTTTGTTTTTTCCATTTTGATATTAATTGTTAGAATTTTTAGACATGGTTTCTGTGAAAAATAATTTTTTCAGAAAATCACTTAATTTTTAAAAAGCGCGGCACTGAAAGCTTCCATCACAAAATCAACAAATCCTCGGTACAAATCACTCACAAGACAGAGGAACAATGTATTTAATATCTCCCGCTGCTTGACAAACAAAAAAATCTGATAAAAACAGTGCACAGCAACTTTTGTTGTGCACATGCACCGATCCCTACGGAGAACAAAAATGACAATACTCGGCCTTTGGGGTTTTCTTCCTTTTTTTTCTGGTTCTTTTTATGATTAGGTTACAAGTTATGCCAACGCATAACTTTTGTTAACATAGCCCTTGACGGACGTTAAGTATTCGGAACAAAACCTACAGAATTCGTAAGTCAATGCACAAACCACAAATGGCAGAATGTAATTCGCAGTAAACAATATCGCTTGAAACATAAAACTAATATTTTCAGTACATGGGAATAAAAAAAAGCAGTTTCATAGACTTGTCACCTGTTAAGAAGTACGACTGGAGCTATCCTGGCAATTTATTTCATCCTTGTTACACAAAGTGTGCAACACAACGTTTTAAAGCAATTAACGAAATATCATGTTGGTCGAATCGTTCTGCTGTCTTTTTCTTTACTGTGCTTTGGGCATCGAAGGGGTTAGTTTAAACATTTATGTGGTGATATCTGTTTAAAAATATATTCAGTACTGTATGTTGCTTTGTGGAACAACTACTTAAAGTTATTAGGCATCGCATTACCTGTTAAAATCCCATAACTTTGTTCCGAATAGAAGTTCTGAAGCACGGTTTAATAAGATAACCTTGACCCAAAACTTAAGCTAGCAACGAGGCACTGTAACTTTTGTTGCGCTTTCACCAAGTTAAACCATGCAGATTCTGGTTTCTAATGTATAAGCAAACGCGTAGCAAGAGCACAGCCGAAACTGCTCGTGCTTTAAATCCGGAAAAGACGTACTTTGTAAACTCAAAGGCTCCTGCTACAGAAATTATCACTAAACAATATTCTGTCAATTGTCACATGGTAAATGAAAGCATCGTCAAAGCATCGTCAATGCATTACACCAATGCATCTTCAATTTATCGTTAATGCATCGTCAATTCATCACCAATCAACTTGGTGATACAGCCCATTCGTCTTCTGATAAATAGAACTGGTTTCAAAACCATAGGAAAACAACAAATTTACTTACGGCCTTGCAAAGTTCTGAATCTCTGCATCAAAGTTTGACCAATACCAGCGGAGGTAACGACAGCTACTTGGATCTTATATAACATATCTGAAATTAAATTCCTTGCTACATAGGAATGTGATGTTAATTGATCAAAAGAGGAGGAATTGATTCTCTTTGTTTTCCCATTTTCATCAATGAAGGTTTTTGTTCCTTGGTATTCAACCTAAAAACATGGCATTGCATAATTATTAACACTACCAAGAAAGAACTGGATTCAAATTTGGGTCTCAACTTAAACATATTAACACTGTCGAATTAACTTTACAGGTATTTGATAAAGAAACAGCGTCTGTGAACCACCCTTTGTTTGACAATGAAGTTAACTAAATGTGCGATTAAATCGAAAGAGACAAGGTGACAAAACTCGCTCTTGGCAAAACAAAACAACCAATAAACTCTTATTGAACCTTGTCATCTAACCTTATTATTAAAAGGAAAAGCAAAAAACAGACTATCAACAAAGCGAAACGACAAAAAAAACTACAGTTACAAAAGGATTCACACAAAAGTGAATGTTCTGTTACTGTTGTTAAACATTACGTTAAGACCTATTTGATTCTTTTTATCTTTCTGCATAATAATAGATTTTAACACTGGCAGTATAGTTCTGTCAAAGAGGTTTATTCCCTACTGGCACTGCCTCAAAAAACTGACACTGCCAGCAAAATGAAAGCATTTTACTTACTCTGTAACCATGCACACTGAACCGTGCGCTATTTTCCGGTGGTCCCCAGGTGATATACGCTGAATTGTTTGTTATCTCCGATACCTGAAGCCGCTTGACCACTGGTAGAACTAAGAATGATTTAAAAAAC
>RDPX01000158.1:660490-686252 GCA_003991215.1 Morbakka virulenta
CAACACAAGCCACCAGCCCCATATTGTAAGATTTCTAGAGCATTTTTTAGAAATTATTTCCACAATATAATATTCAATACACAAGAAAAGATTTCACTGCTACCTACCATCTTCTTCTGTGAACAGCTCAAACTTGTGTGTGGATGGTCCTTCTCCAGCTTTGTTTTCAGCAGACATCCATATTGTATATCTAGTGAACTTCCTTAGTCCCATCAACAATGTAGACTTTGATCCTGCTTGCACTTTCAAAACCTTGGGTGTAGCACTTCTAACTGGAGTATACATTATATTATAAAAAGTTATTATACCATTGCGATCTTTCTTTGCAGGAGGATTCCAGAAAACTTCAATGGATGTGGAGCTTCTTGGTAAGGCCCTGGCATTAAGAGGTGCACCAGTTGGAACTAAAAAAATAATTTTTTGGCAGAACTTATATTACTAGGATCTTTTAAATAACATACAAGTTTTACCAAATATCAGTTGAAAACACAAACTAACAAAAATATGAAAAAATTCTTATTTAGCTATACCTTAGCCATCTCCCTAGGTAATAAATAGCTGTAGATAAGAGTTCCCTTTAAGAACTTTATAATTGTGACTCACATACAACATTCTGTTGCAATAAAATAAAAACATCTACAGATTATATCTTCTAGACTAAACAGATCTTATAGAATATGCAATAATGGGTCCTCCAATAATTTAATTATTTTACTTGAAAATGAATTCAAACAAGTAAACATACAGGTCATGACATTCCCATTTGCAGCAGCTGAAGTATTATTACTGAAAAACAGCTGCAGATCACTGCTAACAGAAATCATTATGAACCACACAGCAATTAACAATTAATTTAAACTATATATTAAATTAAATATAATACTTATTGTCTATCCAAAATAATTTATCAAATATTAAAGACAGTTTTCTTGTTAATGGTCATTAGCACAAAACACTAAAACTTATCTGATGGATGCAAGCATTTAAGTTTTAACAAACATGTTAACTCAAATACATTCAAGGAGGCAAATAAAAATAAACATGGCTCTTGGCTAATATTTAAGCATTTTGGGGGAAAAGCACCTGCCAGACATTCAAAAAGACATAGTTTTGTTATAAACCAAAACAATATCAGACTTTGAAAAAGTAAATACTATGTAATATTCGCTATCACAAGTATTGTGAAATGAGCCATAGATAGTTCTCTTCTCCATGATTATTACCATAGTCAATTCACAAATTTTTTTTTGTTCACACTGCCCTGACCTATATTATGAGTACTGAAGAATGGTTTTCCTCACAAATCAAAAAATCAATTAAAAATCAATTAAATATACATTGTTTTCAAAAGAAAATTAACAGCTTTTATTTTCTATTAATTAATATCCAAGCAGTCAAAACAACTATCCTTAACAATCCATCTTGACTTTTAATTGATTTAATCTGTATTAACTCTGATGAAATTTTTGCTTCTGTACTGGTCATCTTAAATGTATGACTACATAGTGTTTCTCCTATCATCTGAATCTCTAGCCTTATGAATGGCTCTAAAATCTTACCATCTTCAAGTGTCTGTATTTTTATTGTAGGAGTAAATGGTCCAATTCCAGCATACGACTTTGCTGCCACTTTAAAAGAGTAATTTGAGAATGGTTTTAGTCCTCTGACCTTAGAACTTAGAACTCCATTTGTATGGTCTACCATTTTCATCTGAGATCTAACATCTGGGGCACTGTAATAAATTTCATATCCATCCAGCCCATTACCATGGTAATTTGGGGGATCCCAGTATAGCTGAACTGATTTGGATGTCAATGCATTGCCTCTAAGATTACTTGGCAGAGAAGGTGCTAAAAAATAAAAAAAGAAAGTAACCCAAAATAAAGTTGAAAAAAATAAACACAAAAAATCTGCTGTGAGAACTAAAACACCTATGGGTATTGTTTGTCTGTGGTTTTCACTCTGAGTCCTTAATCTCTTAAATCAATGGTCACATAGCAACAGAAACATTACTCCAAAATTCTATTTGTTTCTTATTTAAAACATTTAAATAGCAAAATGAAGCCACACTAGTTGTTGACAGTTGTCCCTCTTGAGAATAACTCATGTTGCTCCATCTCATTAGAGTAATATGTCTCATAAATTTTGGGGGTTCTAAGAACAGTCACATCTCTAACACACACTAAACCAGAAACAAAGTATACAACTAGGGCATGGACATACCTTAAGGTAGCAATACTGCATACATTGTCATGTTTTCACTACAGGGTTTTTAGGGTTACACTAAAATATGCTTTCTAATGAAAATGTTTGAGTTAAATATTTAAAAAAGAAGTGAGAAAGGAAACTACTCAACTGTAAAATCATCAAATTATGCATGAAATGATACTAAATATCAGTGGCTTAACTCCTCAGCACTTACTCTACTCTACAAGCAGCTTGTAGCAAACAAGAAATGTTATCAATAACATCTAGTACAAAAATAGTTTTCCTGAAAAATGCAAGACACACCTCCTTTTAATGTCCTTACAACTGCCATCTCAGTGGACATAGGGCCATCTCCATTGATACCATAAACAAGAACTCTGAAGTAATAAACTCCATTCTTTTCCAAAGTTGTAAGTGTGGTAAAATTTGATCCAGAGTGCCGCATGTCCCAATCTGACAATTTGAAGGTTGGGTCTGTAGTATAGTACACCTTGTACCCTTCTATTCTACCATTTGGTTTGCGAGGTGGCATCCATGTTGCATATATTGATGTATCTGACATTCCCTTTCCTTGCAGATTATAGGCAGGTGACTCTGGTACTACAAAGGGAAAACAACTGTTGCTTAAACAGTATCCTTTTAACTACAAGCACCCCTTTACTTCAAAGTCAAGTGAATCATTCCTATATTTTCCAAGCACATCATATATTAGGAAAACTAAATAATTGTCAGTCTACTTAGGTGCAGACCTACTGAGCCCACCAAATACACTGAAAAAACACTTACCACATCTATTCTTTCACATCCAATGAATATGTGGTAGGAATGGAAATAAAACTTTAAATAAATAAATTTGATATTCTTCATTTAAACTAAGGATTACAAGCAGTATTCACTATTAATTATTATCCCTCAAAAATAACACAATGTACATAAAAATGTGCAACAAAATATTCCCTTTCAAAGTTTAACATGGTTGGAACATCAATGGTTCAATTTATCTCTTTGTCAAGCAAATAATTTCCAAACAAGATATACTGAAAAATGGTATGGAGCACTGCTATTATCTTCCATGCAACATCATACAAAAACATATGTTACAATTTCAAAAGTTCAAGTACAACAACAGTATGTCTGCAGAAACTCTGCTCTCTGTCCAATTAAAGAAAAGGGATGCAATTTAATATGATCTAATGAGTTTTTACCTGTCTCCCCACTGTTAAATTTGCTGGATTTACTGGGCTTACTTTTCCCCAGGGTATTTGCAGCGATCACACGGAAAGTGACAAACTCATAAGGTTTAAGTTTAGTTAATGTAAGTTGTCTGTCTGTCCTTGACTTGACATCCTCACTCCAGTTATTGACACCTTCCTTTTTGTGTTGAACAACAAAGTAAGTTATAGGGTATATCTCTCTGGGGCTTGGATTCCATGATATTGTAATTGATGATGGTGTATGTTTGACAAACTTTGGTTCAGTTGGTGACAATGGCTTGCCTGGTAAACATGAAACAAAAGAATAATAAAGTCATTCACTGAATCATGTTTTACAGTACAAATATATTGAATCAGCATTCAACAACTGTTTATGCAACTGCAATATAATACTACCGTTGTTCTTTATGAAAAAGGTTGTACTATGCATATATGGTCTCTATAGATGTAAGAGCTTTATCATGTCAGGAGTTGTAAGCTTTTTCCAAGCTACATTTTGAGTTGTACTTACCCAATCATCAGGCTCTGCTGACAATGCTAAGCATGACAATCGGAGAAGTTTTGCTCAAAATGCAGCTCAGAAAAGCTTAAAGCTCATGATATGATAAAGCTTTTACATCTATGGTTTCCTCCAAGTCAATAAAGTTCAGAATTTTCAATATATGGTCTCTGTTACACACCTGGTCATACAACAACCATCAATACTAAAAAAATACATCCTCTTAATCCAACACAATGTTTCTGTTTGTGCTGTGAAACCAATAAAATGTATCCAGAATACTGACAGAGCTGACAAAAAAACCTAAACTGATTATACTGTGTTTTTAATGACATACAATTAGCAAATGAACTGCTGAACATCACAAGCAACAAAACTTCTTGCAAGAGATACAAGTACAGAGGAACTCTGATACAATGAATTTCAATGAATTTTTTTTTCTAAACTCATTATAAAGTAAATTTGTTATAGAGGGAATAAACACAAAGAAGAGAGTAGGTAGTGAGAAAAAAAAGTTTGTTGCAATAGAAAATTCACAGTATCTGAGAATGTTATACATGGACTCCACTGTACATTAAATTTAGCTCTGTATCCTTTTGGGGGCATACCCCCTCTTTACTTCTCAACAGACTCTTTATAAGAGGAATACAAATGAAATATGCTTGGTGTCCCAAATTAGTTAACAGGTGTTGCAAAAATTATAAACTATACCATCACATAGAGGCAAGTAAAACATAACACATAATGAAATAAAATATTTAACATAGAATCTATAGAGTAACAATGTAACATAATAATAATCCATGATAAATGCAAACTGTGGTTCTATTATAATACAACACTGCAAAGTATAAAACAAAATGGTATAAAAAGCCATAAAAATAGGAAAATCAATTGTAAAATTGCCATCTATACTTTCCAACAGATTTTCCAATTGGTCTATGACTGATTCTTTTCCCATTTTAAATAGCTCACCATTATTTTTGGTCTAGGGTATTCAAGATGACATCAAACTCAAAATAAACATACCACCAGCTGTACAACTGCCATGCTCAAATTACTTCCAGACTCAAAAAAATGTTTTCATGATTGTACATGATTGAATATAACCCTTTCAGTAAAAAATTCTGCAGAGACACTAAAAAACCATTGTACAAATGTCTTTTAGTGAAAAAAAAATCAAGTTGCTATTCATAAAAAAACCCATGATATTTGATAGGAAATATGTTTACTTTCTAAGAAAGCACAATCATCTTTTAAAAAGCTTAAATCTTGTACATTGAATCTCCTCAACAACATGGTTGACTGGTTAAAATCGCAAGCTATTGCATTATAGATCCCAAAGTTACCAAAAATTATCAAAAAAATATAATATGACAGCTATCTAATGCACACATTATAAGTGACACTTTAATGTAGCTTCACTTGTTACCCATTTCTATTCTGTTTGCAGAAGCAACACCCAACACCCAGGGCAATATAGGCCCTATACAAAAAAACAAGAAAAGAATTTCTACTACTTGGGTGAAAATTTCACAATTCCTGTTAAGTTGCAAAATAAGCAATTAATTCCTCTGTAAACAGAGAAATTCATCCCTGAAAATGACTGGTTCACATGGAATACTGATGTTAATATCCATTTTTAGAGGGAATCCCTGAATGCTAAAAACTTATGGAAAGAAGAATTCTCCAACCAGTGGAGCAAAGTATACACAAAGGTAGATTTGTTTTTAACAAATTTCTTTGCAAAAGACCTGTTCACCTGCAAAATTGGAAACAGGCAGGGAAAGCAGCTTTCCAGCTGGTAATGATATCAGAGTGAATCAGATTTTCTTATAAATGTTGATCCAAAACTTTGTCACACTGATTGATTTGTCAATGGGCCCCCTGTTAGTATGTATGAAACTTTTCATACACAAAGGTAGTAAAGTCAGATAAAACATAATATATATTAGAAATGTATAAAAATATATTAAAGCAAGAATAACTGACCCCTAATAGTTACTGTTGCAGTACTGCTGACACTACCAACAATATTTCTTGCTTCACATGTATAATTGGCTGTCTTGATAATTTTTTCTATGTGTAATAGACCATCTGTTCTGCTGTGTATCCTCTCTCCATTTAGCCTCCATGAAAACTGAGGAGTAGGTTCACCTGTTGCAGCACAACTAAGCCAGACACTGTCTTCTGAGTCTAGCACAATATCTTTTAGGGTTTTTGTAAATTTTGGAATAATTCTTAAGGCTGTAAAGAAAAATACAAAACTTGGTAAAACTATATCTTACACAGCACATAGTTAGTCTCTGGGCAATAAGTTTTTATTGGTTTTTACAAGCACCATCAAAACAACCCAGAAAAATGTGACTGATACACATAGACCTAAAAACCACAAAATGTAAATAAAATGCTAAAAAGCTAATCAGCAGTTGACTGTCTCCAGAGCAACACCAATAAACCTTGTAATACCTAAGATTGAGTTAAATAAAGTCATAATGCATTGAATTTTTAGCTCAGGGTTTCATTTCCAGACATTTTTTTATTATCTAAACTTAACAATTAGATGATTAATTTCCAGTAAACTGTTTGTGATACAACACTTGAAATTCACACTTTGAAGTCAACTTATTTTGCTCAAAAGGTCTTTCACTTGCAGTGAAATAATCCACGGTACCAGAATATGAAAACACAAGTCACATTGGTTTTAAACAATAGAGAAAATAAGAAATGATTAAGGAAGCTCACCAGTATTTGTGATTGACTGAAGGAAACAAAAGGAGTTGACATAAGCCTGCCACTTTTTCTGACTGGCTGTCTAAAAGAATTGAAGACCATAAACAAACTCTTTTTGTCTACAGAGAGGACATGATGATAGTTGAATATGAATTGCCTTTAATACTCCAAATAGAAAGCAGTCTTGTCTCTCCAAATTTCTTTTAACTATTTTAGCTTTTAAGTGCTTTTTCATGATTGCACTTAAGAATCAAAATAATTTCATCTCAGTGCTCAAGCATGTGTTGGTTTGATTTGTGATTTCTACTTTCTCATGCACCTAATATACTTTAATAAACCATAAGGACAAAGATGCCTTTTTACAGCAGTGCAAAACCTGACTTGTTTAGTACAGAATTTTTCTTGTAACCATCTAGTGTGTATGCATAATGATTGTTAAATATGTAAACCTTTCAGTTGCACAAGAAATGTAGTTATTTCTTACAGTTATTATATTGGCTCTGTATTTTATAAATATGGAGCAACCTCCAGTACAAATAGTTTTCATTTTTACATACGTATATACACAAATATATCTTCAAACTAACAAATATTTAATCATATGTGTGCCAGCTTAACATACTGCACAAAAAATAAATACAAACAGCAGGTTAATAAGGAAATTTTCTTTTCCAAATAATTACTTACGTGGAGGTGAACGAGGATGAACCACAACACGGTCAGAATATCTAACTCCAAACATATTACTAACTTCACAATCATAATGCCCTTTATCAGCTTTGGTAGTTCTGCTAACAAGCAAATTTCCATTTGGTAAGAGTTTCAGGCGAGGATCTGACATATTAATTGGCTTTTTACCAAGAAACCATGTGACTGATGGCTTGGGATTTCCTTCATGGTCACATGACAGAGTAAAATTGGCTCCATAGTAAGGGTATACACTTCGTAACTTATCTGTTACCTTGGGGAAACCAGCAGGAAGATTTTTTTCTACAAACAAGGGAAAAATTTAAAATTTTACTTACAAATCATTATCTAATCTAGAAATGTAGAAATGCTGTATTAATATAAAATTCATTTCAACTGTGCAAGGTAAAAATGTAAAAAAAACCTTATAACTTTTCAATGAAAAAAAAATTATGGTAAACCAGTGTTATCATACTGGATAATTTGTATTATTCCCATAGCAACAACCGACAAAATATGCAACTTTTAAATGAGTATCGCCCTTTGGAAGATTACTGACATGGTATTTAAACAAAAAAGGTAAGTGTGTTAGTTAAATCTTACAAAAACTCTAACCAAATCAAATTACGAGTAGGAGTCACAACAATGTCAAAATTTCAGAGTTAAACAACCACCTCTATAAAATGACCACTTTTGAACCTGTCAAAGCTACTTCTTATATACAAAAGTTTCTGTTTTAGATAACCACCTGTCTAAGCTGACCACCTTTATCTGGTCTAAACTGAATTCAACTTATAGCCATTTGAGTGTACTACTATCTTTCTTAGATATATCTGTACTCATGCATAAACACACAAAATTACTTTTTTTATGTAGTATTATGTCAAAATTATGTCACTTTTACATTTAACATTAAACTCCTGGCAGTTTCAAAGGAAAGTTTATGTTCTAATAAGCAACATAAACAGGTATTTACCATCTTTCACTGTGATATGAATTCCCTTCTTTAAAACATTTTTTCCATCTCGTGCAATGCATTCATAATACCCATCTGACTTCCCCACAAAAAGTGGCCTGATCAGGAAAATCTTTCCAAACTCCCAATCCAATGGAAAGGGTGGTGGCTTACGAAATACCACTCCATCTTTGGCAATTTCTATTATTGGTTTTGTTGCTGCTCCAGTAACTTTGCATCTTAGATATACTTGCTTCCATTTTACTGCTATTAAATCATGGGATGGTTCAATTTCCATGTGAAGGGCTACAAGAATAAAACAAATGTTATTTTTCAAATATAAACTTGCATACTTAATGATTCACTACACATACATTTTAAGATCCAACTAGAAACATTTAAATTTTGCTGTGAACAGAATATTCTGATATATGACACATGTAACCCCACATGTAAAAACTACCAGGACAATTTTGAATTGAGCTCGTAGCAAAGTTTTATTTGTAATTCTCTGCATACATATGAAATCAATTATTCAAGTAACCTTAAATTTAGTTATTGGTTTAATTATACTTGTTTTCATTGTTTAAAACTCAATTACTTTGCTGTGGAGCCAAATGAATGACATATTTACAAATAGAAGGAGATAAATACACAGACACAGACAGACAGACACACACACGCAGTGTACAAGAGCAAGATGTAGAAAATTGCTGGACACTGACAAATAAAGGTCATATTCATTAAGCAGGATTTAATTGGTTATGCTATACGGTGCTGAAATATGGTCACATACTCAAGTCACAGAAGACATCTATCCAGAACCAGAGCTGTGACTGACAAATTTTAAGTTATATGGTAGGTGTGACACTCCAGGACTAAGTGAGCAGTGCTGAGTTTGCTGGGAAGTGGTTCCTTGCCAATGAGTATGGGTGTGATTGGGGTTTAGAGATTCCAATAGTTTGGGCAGCTTTGTATATATATATAAACTATATATATACAAAGCCAATTTGCTAAAGAAATCCTAGAACCAGACAATCAAACAAAACCACAAGTCATGAAAAATGGACACAACTGATCAACAAAACTAAAATGCCTGTAGACTGAGCCTGGAGCCCTCCTGAAAATGTCCGACCACTGACCAGGGTAACTTGCATGATAAAAACATATAACAAATGAATAAACAGATAAATGAACAAACAATACAATTGCCTTGCTTTATTTTCTGACCATAAGTTACAATAATGTTAATGTCAAATTTTTTCAGCTTTTACTAAGCTTTATTGTGTCAAGTCTTGTGAACCTGTGATAACTCAGTAACCATTTGGTTCATACATCAGTTACTCCATACATACATACATGAACTTAATACTGTGCTTTCTGGATTCAAGTTACAGGCTCAGTCATGCAAAACCACCAGCCAATTAAACACAGCAAATTGCTAAAGCAATTTTTAATATTCACTTTTATAAAGAATAATGTCATCTACAAATAAAGAGATTCATGATATTGATTTTTTTTATTTTACCTGTTACCAATTCATACAAGCTATGGCTTCATACAATTGCACATGGGTTGTACCTTGTGTGCTTTTCTTGCTGCATAACAATGAATAGTGAATAATGCAATAATTCACTGAATGGCATGTGCCATTAGTTTTCCCAGGCAAGAAAAAAACTATGGTTTTCATGTTACTATTTTGGTATTTCACTACAGGGTTTTTTTACAGTTGCAGTGGTGAAGATGATAGTGGCTAATGCATTTGAAATTAAGTGTGAATCAAGTGTTGAAACAACCTTAAAATTAGGAAAAAGTTTCCCAAATATCAAAACCCTAACCCACTGCTGTTTGCTTTTAGTAGGCACTGGACTCCAAAAACAGATATGGCCATAATTGCCTAAAGTGGATCATGGGCAACATAACTCACTCAACAATATACATGGTGAAATCCAATTAGCCTACACAGGGGTTTTCTATTTGCAGGGTCGTCCTTATTCAAGCAATCTAAAACTTTCAAAGGGTAGTATGGTAATTTTAGTTCTTTTGAAACCAAAATGAGGCAATAGTGTGCAGATGATCATCAGTGCTGCTGATTTTGAAGTTCACTTTTAATTCATTTGGGCTGAGTTTGTAATGGCAACTCTTAAAAAAACCAAACCTTAATATTTCATGGATGTCAGGCTTAACAATCAGGACCCTGTATGGCAAAAGAAATACCCTTTAGTCAAGTTACCATAACTCAAAAAAAATCTAATAAGTTATCATTCCAAAAGTGCTTTCATCTATAATATTTAAAAAGATAGTAACCACAACTATAACAGACATTTTATATACCCAAATTGTTATTTTGTCTACCACAAATATGTAAACAAAGCACTGACCCTAATTCAATCAAGAATACAAAAATGAGATTTAATTGGACTAAAGTATTGTGTATGACCTACTATGTAAGATGAGTCAAGATTTACAACATTCTGAAGGAAATGAAAGAAGCCAATATTATCAATGTCTACAGAATACATATTTTGTTTCCAAAGCACAAATCTAGGTCAATAATTTCTTATTATTACAAGCATATACTCTCATGTTAAGGCAATCTACAACTGCTTCTGTGGAATATTTTGGTTTCTAGGAGTAATCATGTGACTTCCCATACTTGTTAAAGAGCCACACAAATGTTGAATGAGTCATCCTTGCACTAGAAGAGCCTGTGATATTATCAAAACTAAAGTTAAACATAATAAAGTTGAAACTAATCCCATCTCTCTAAAGGAAATTCTGCAGGAAAAACTGCAGATATTCTTCAGTGACCATTTTCATAAGTAGAATTGTAATCCATTTTTTATCTTGATGACCAAAATCTATAAAGATATTTACTTAATTTTCTGTACTGCATTCTATAGGAAATACAAAATAGTAATTAAGCCTAAAACTATGGGATGATACAAGCTTTAAAATGACTTTAAAAATATGATTCAAATTCACAGAGCTTTGTATTTAAGTGGTTTGATTTTCTCCTTTGACTGCAAATAGTCATATACCCTTTCCCTTTCCTCTCTCTCTCTCTCTCTCACACACACACACTCTATATATATATATATATATATATATATATATATATATATATATATATGATCCCCAGTAACTCTTTAAGTTGTGTTTGCTCTGGCAACATGGCCAGAGAGTTATGTCTCAGAAGTTCTGTGCTGCACTGATGAGCCCACAAAGGGCAAAACAGTACTGTCTGCAGATTGAGTATATATATATATATGTCTGTTTCACTTTCATATCTATTTTCAGACAATTGATCATTTTATTACTGTTTAATTAAATTTTAAATGTCTGCACCTAGCAATAAATGCATGAAGTTTAAAACTTCAATAAAAAAAGGGTGGTGAGAAACTTTTCCACAAACAACGTACCACAAACAACAGACACCACCATATCTGTTCTTGCATAGAAACATGATAAATTTTTTAAAATTTTCAGAATAGTAATAAATAATTACTAAATTAATAAATAAAACATTTTGCAAATCATTTCTGTTCGCCTTACTTCTTTAAAGGCTAAGAAATTATGATTCAGTCAACTTATTATGTATCAAGTGTATTATTCTGTACTTCTTTCTCGAAATTTCTGCTGTTTGGTTTTTCCGCAGATATCATAGATTGTAACTGTCAAAAAACCCTATTATTTGATCTTTTGTTTTGGCTTCAAACCATCAAACAAGAAAAGATAACCGATTCGTTTAACAAAACATTTTGCAAATCATTTCTGTAGGCCTTACTTCTTTAAAGGCTAAGAAATTATGATTTAGGCAACTTATTATGTATCAAGTACATTATTCTGTACTTCTTTCTCGAAATTTCTGCTGTTTGGTTTTTCCGCAGATATCATAGATTGCAACTGTCAAAAAACCCTATTATTTGATCTTTTGTTTTGACTTCAAACCATCAAACAAGAAAAGATAACCGATTCGTTTAACAAAACATTTTGCAAATCATTTCTGTAGGCCTTACTTCTTTAAAGGCTAAGAAATTATGATTTAGGCAACTTATTATGTATCAAGTACATTATTCTGTACTTCTTTCTCGAAATTCCTGCTGTTTGGTTTTTCCGCAGATATCATAGATTGTAACTGTCAAAAAACCCTATTATTTGATCTTTTGTTTTGGCTTCAAACCATCAAACAAGAAAAGATAACCGATTCGTTTAACAAAACATTTTGCAAATCATTTCTGTAGGCCTTACTTCTTTGAAGGCTAAGAAATTATGATTCAGTCAACTAGTATGTATCAAGTACATTATTCTGTACTTCTTTCTCGAAATTCCTGCTGTTTGGTTTTTCCGCAGATATCATAGATTGTAACTGTCAAAAAACCCTATTATTTGATCTTTTGTTTTGGCTTCAAACCATCAAACAAGAAAAGATAACCGATTCGTTTAACAAAACATTTTGCAAATCATTTCTGTAGGCCTTACTTCTTTGAAGGCTAAGAAATTATGATTCAGTCAACTAGTATGTATCAAGTACATTATTCTGTACTTCTTTCTCGAAATTCCTGCTGTTTGGTTTTTCCGCAGATATCATAGATTGTAACTGTCAAAAAACCCTATTATTTGATCTTTTGTTTTGGCTTCAAACCATCAAACAAGAAAAGATAACCGATTCGTTTAACAAAACATTTTGCAAATCATTTCTGTAGGCCTTACTTCTTTGAAGGCTAAGAAATTATGATTCAGTCAACTAGTATGTATCAAGTACATTATTCTGTACTTCTTTCTCGAAATTCCTGCTGTTTGGTTTTTCCGCAGATATCATAGATTGTAACTGTCAAAAAACCCTATTATTTGATCTTTTGTTTTGGCTTCAAACCATCAAACAAGAAAAGATAACCGATTCGTTTAACAAAACATTTTGCAAATCATTTCTGTAGGCCTTACTTCTTTGAAGGCTAAGAAATTATGATTCAGTCAACTAGTATGTATCAAGTACATTATTCTGTACTTCTTTCTCGAAATTCCTGCTGTTTGGTTTTTCCGCAGATATCATAGATTGTAACTGTCAAAAAACCCTATTATTTGATCTTTTGTTTTGGCTTCAAACCATCAAACAAGAAAAGATAACCGATTCGTTTAACAAAACATTTTGCAAATCATTTCTGTTCGCCTTACTTCTTTGAAGGCTAAGAAATTATGATTTAGGCAACTTATTATGTATCAAGTGTATTATTCTGTACTTCTTTCTCGAAATTCCTGCTGTTTGGTTTTTCCGCAGATATCATAGATTGCAACTGTCAAAAAACCCTATTATTTGATCTTTGGTTTTGGCTTCAAACCATCAAACAAGAAAAGATAACCGATTCGTTTAACAAAACATTTTGCAAATCATTTCTGTAGGCCTTACTTCTTTAAAGGCTAAGAAATTATGATTCAGTCAACTTAGTATGTATCAAGTACATTATTCTGTACTTCTTTCTCGAAATTTGTGTTGTTTGGTTTTCCCCCAGATATCATAGATTGCAACTGTCAAAAAACTATTATTTATTATTTGATCTTCTGTTTTGGTTTCAAACCAGCAATCAAGAAGAGATAACGGACAGGCTTAACAGTACATCATTTCTGTACTTCTCTGCTAGAAAGGGCACTGATCATGGCACTCAGACAGCTAAAATCTGTTGGACACTTCTGCAAAGACAAGGCTACTGAGTGTTTAAGTATGACCAGAAAGATACGAGGGGCAAAAAGGGCTAGGGGCACAGCAAGATTAAAATACAGCTTGACCAATTGGTCAACCAACAGGACCAACGAATAAATTTTAAAACGGCAACATTATGTTGAGGATTGGGAAGGTACTTGACGATAACGATGATGGTGTGTTTGGTCTAGGCTGGTTTGATCCACCAAATGGTTTGAAAGCTTAAGTTTTCAAATATCTTTGTGAAATATCCCAAAGGCTGGGGCGTTTCCCTTAATCTAAATATCGCTTATTACTTTCTAACGAGCATTATTGTTATTGGGTAGTGAGGTAAATACAACATTGTCTTGGTCTTTTCTATAGGTATTATCATGAGAAGTTATCTAATAAGCTTTTCTGGCTGGTACCAGTTTAATTTGTTGCACCTCGTTTTTTCTAACATCTTGATCCTCATGCAGTTGTTGTCCCTCCTTGTAACAAATATCTTTATGAATATAGTTTCTTTTAACTCGGACGAGTTGACTGTGGAACTCTTTGGCTTCTGAGTCATTTCCTTACTGATATGCTACGGATGTAGTTAAGTCTAAGGTTAACTCGTGTATCCTGGCCCAACCTTTCTTTTTTTTGTCTTATTTCTTCTATTTCTTCTTCTTGGAAGTTTCATAAACCTGGTGGCGTGTCTTGCATTGTTCTTGACCAAAAAACATTTACATGAGATCCAGACAGCGGATCATCAAATGCTGACCTCCAACGGGAATGTACCCTTCTTTTAAAACAAACTTCGGGTGGGCGAAGTGTCTGAAGAACGCTCAACATAAAATCAATGATGTAAATATAAATATGTTATCTGCATGATGTTTTAATGTATGGAAGAAAATTATGAAACCAATTAGCCATTTGCGTGGTGCAGTTAAGGTTATCCAACTGCTGGAAATCACAATTATGTTAAAAGTGTAATCTGTACAGTGCTTGGGAAGGTTGCATACACTTCGGCTGATTATATATCAGTATGTTTAATAGTCTTTGAATTACATCATTTCATGTCTTAATAAACCGTTTAAATAGATCGGCTTTTGGGGAGGGGAATTTTTATATGTCACTAAAATGAAAGGGTTTTTTATTGGCTTTCTTGTTTTTGTTTGTTTGTTTTTCTTCTGGTATTACTACTCATATTCTGCTGTGGCCAATCACGTTAAATTACGAAAGAAAACCAAAGGGAAATATCATCCTGGAAGGCTTAAATTTCACCGTTGGTATGAGAAAATAGTCTTCTTTCACCTTTAGACCACAATCAGGGCTAATCCATTGAATTTGCTAAACTTCGTCTTTTACTTCTGTACTTTGAAGCAATAAATAGAAAATATAACAAAAAGAGAGTAATTTGTGCCAACATTTGTGATAAGTTGTCATGGTGTTTTTGAAAAAAAAAGGGGGGGGGGGGAAGGGAAGGTTCGAGAGAACAATTAACACAGAGTTGCCTGCAACCTGAAACTGCACAAACTTGAAACGGAAACTCAAATAGCAAATCCTTTTGGCTTTGGGTGTCACAACTAAAAATAGATCGTGTGAATTGCTATCAAGTGAAAAAAAAGATGAGAGTGGTATCAGAAAAAACACGTTGCACAGCACGCAAGCCTCAAATGTAAACCTGAAAAAAAAGGACTGATGAAAAATATTTGCAAGGTGGGCACAGCATGCTTGGCAGTAGTCGTGCACCAAAAATTAAAACTTCAAAATTCTTGATTTTATGGACTTGTGGAAGCCGTCAATGTGCGATATTTATCATGTCGTGAGTTGAAAGCTTTTTTCCGAGGTCAGAATAAGCTTTTAAATTTCTGAGTTTCTTAATAGTGCATTGCCAAGTGGGCACGAATTCTGCACAGGTTAAGATATCCTCTTGTCAAACAATAATCGAGAGGGAATATTTAACATATCTACCTTGTTTCCCTACCTCTTTTTTTTTTAAAAAAACCATTATTCATGACGTGACTGCCGTTTACCTGCGTTACCTAGTTTTAAGTCGCAGAAAAAAAGGAGCTGTCGGAAATAATCAGCATCACAAGTCAGCTTGAAAGAGGCACAGGCATTTTAAGCCATTTCAATTTGTTCTCAAGTAACCTGTGAATATTAGATTCAAAATTTATTTACTCTTAATCAGTTGCGCAGTTCCATTATTTAACTGAATCAAGAGCATTTGGTTAGGAGATGTTATTTACTGCAAAAAAAAGTTGGCGGTTCGATTTAAAGCAATAAAAATAGTCAACCACCTGTGACCTGTAAACAGTGAATTTGAAAGCAGCAAATATTGTATTCTTCTTTGTGAAGTGCATTCTGCTTGCAGGGGCATTACAAAATTCACAAATGAAGTTACTGTGCACACAGGCGCGTATTTTATTGAGCCAGGACATTTTTTTTATTAATCAAACAATCTAAAAAAGAGAATAGCATCAGACAGTACTCAGAACCTATTTAATCCAGTATTTTAATAGCTCATCTGTGTCAAAAGATCTGCTTCTCGATCTCAATCCTGCGAGTAATCGATGGTTTTAATTTCCATTCTTAATAAAAGCTATGCCGACATCCCATGCCCAGAATAACCTGGTTAAAAAGCTACAATATGGTATTGAAAATGAGTCAATACTCTCCTAGGCCATGAACAGTTACACTTCAAAACTATCAACGACGATGAGCAATATGATCTTCACAGTGTTAAAACCAGATAAATCAGCTCACCTCGAAATCTAAAATAAATTCGTTGTAGGCCGTGGGTTTCACTCTTACTTGTTTTCCACAAATAAAACACAAGCACACTTGGGCGTAATACAAGAAATCAATTCAACTGCGCTACGAATCTAACCTCCAACGTTAATGAAAATCGGGTACTGTTTAACTTCAAACAAATAATTTATTCTAAAATACAATCATAAGCACATTCAGATCATAGTAAATACAGCTTCTCCTCTATTAACTACGTTCAGATCGACTTCAATTATTAAATCTGATTTTTATCTTACAAATATCTAAAAACAAACTATAACAGTCCGATCGATACCAGGCTAAGATCATTCGTGTGCTTTTACTGAGTGTGAAGCCTAAAGCACGTACTGATATCATGACTTAGGCTGAATACAATTAAGCACGACATGGGAAGACATTGACCGTTGTATAAACATAGTTCAACTCAGAAAGTTTCATGGTTGACTTCGGATGAACAAAACTTAACGTTCAGTCGAACTTCAGAATACGTTATAGCAACACTCACCTGTACTAACAGCTACCAAAATGTTTAAAACCATAAAAGTTGAAACTGGCATCTTCGGATTATGGAAAGGCCACACTAATTTACGATCAATGATCTGAACGGCAGACAACAACTAAAACATGTAGACTTCTGATGGTTTCCCATTGAGAGTTGTAGCTTGCCTTTGTAATCAAAAACGTTACCTTGATCGTACGTCTGTATCATGTACCATGTATCAATTTAGTAAAAAAAATATAACAATCCTACAATATAATGCTTCTTGACTGTAACTCTAAACAGAAAAACCTTTGTTTATCAGTTGATTGATCTTTAGGTTGGAAAGCTGTATCCGACTCATATGTCCTCGGTTGAGGTGACTCAACATGCATTTGAATTCGAGCATCTGTACTCGCTCATTTGCATACAATTTTGACTGTGAGTCACGTGACATCTGAAACAAGTTTCTCAGAGGCCAAGCACGAAACGCACTTTCAAAATGAATTTTACCCTATATTATCTGTTGAATTCTAAACAAAATAATCCGTGATTTATTTCTTTGAAAAAAAATCCGTCTTCACAACAACAAAAATATTCTCCGTACCCAGCAAATATAATTTTAATGAACAATGTTAAAAATGCATTGTCTGACTGTGACAATGTACTTCCTGCCAAGGGTTTTCTCGGCAGCCCATGACAGCAAGTGACACAAATCACACCTTGCACACTGAAAAAGCAACATTGGAAAGCGAACAAACTTCAAATTTATCAGCAAAACAAGCATACTTATTTATAGATAAGTATAGATTGTATTATGATTTCATGTGGGAGAAGGCAATCCGCAAAATCTTGTTAATTTGGGACTTAGTTCTTGAGTGAAAAAAACCAAACATAATGAGATGGAGAAGGAAAAGAAGAATAGCAGAGGGATTAACAAAAAAATGTATTGGAAACCTGCAATGGTGAGCTTCCTCGAAGTGCCTGCCAACGCTCAGTCTTCTGTGGAAACAAATGACACAAAAGGCATCGTACAGGCAGACGCACACTGCACCCAAACACATACAAACAAATACATACATACATGCAGGTTTTGTTTTTCATGTATGTGTATGTGTATATTGTATATATTATTTATTATGTATGTATGCATGTTTGCATGTATATATGCATATGGATATATATGTATATGTATGTATATGTATACGTATATGTGTGTATATATATGTATATGTGTATGTATATGTGTATGTATATGTATATGTATATGCATGTATATGTATATGTTTATGTGTATATATATGTATGTATGTATATATGTATAAGAACACAACAAGCAAGGAACAAGCAACAAAGTTTGATTTAAGAATAAATATTTTCTCTTTAGGAAATTAGTGGAATAATACATAGACACAGCTTTGCGTCATTCCTTTGAATGGCATGAAATGCTAATGTTGAGTTGGAACAAAATATTTTTCACCTGTGATACAACTAATTATTGCAAGTCGTGTGAAAAGAAGGTAAAGTACATAAATAGGGCTTTGTATGTATTACAGCCAGAAAAAAGAGCGTGTTCACAACCCTGGGGGAACTCATTGACTTTAATGGCAGGATGATCAAGTACGTATTTTGAGTCTGAAATTTGGCACAGACGAACATATTTGGGGTCTGACATTTTCAGGAACGAAAAAAAACCCAACAGCTAGAGTCTAAAACTGATAAAAAGTTAACATATTTGGGGTTTGAGATTCTGGGGGCTAAAAAAATAATTAACTTCTCCTGGAGAAAAATGTTCACAAATGCTATTGTCAATAAAAAAATAACAAAATTCGGTTATTTAAGCCTTTGAAAAACTGGTCACCAAAGTTGGAAATCCGAAAAAAACGTCTGATATTATCACACCTTAATGAAAGCCAACGAGTTTCCTCCTTGGCTTTAGAAAAGTTTCTTCTACCCCTGTTCCAGCACGCAGCCGCAGAAAATCATACCTGGGGCACTGGTTGTCCCCCAAACACTATTTCACTAATGCTGATCTTGGGCAGTGACGACGAACTTTTCTCCGATATCGGTGAGCTGTGGCGATTTTCAAGTTTTACCTTAAGGTATCCTAAGCTAATGATACTCTGTAGCAAGGTCTCATAAATAGCACTTGCTTCTTGCATAACTGTAGGGAATAAAAAGTAGAGCATTAGGGATCTCGGCATACTCAGAGTTAATCAGACATTTTTGGGGGAGAAATTTGAAATATGAACTTTTTGAATGTTAGAAATCAGAAAATAAAGCCCTAATAGTTTTAGGTATGAAGTCTAGGAAGCTACTTACGATGTACAGTGATACGCATTGGCTTATTATTTCTGTTTTTTTAGAGCAGCAAACTAAGCCTGTACAATAAAATAAAGAAAACTTTGATTCCTTGCAATCTTGATGCCTGTGGAAAGAATTCATTAAATTAAGCTGAAAGTTTTGTTTTATTTGAGTAAGCTGATATATTAATGGATGGCCTATGGAACTTGCAATGGTCCTTGGTGCATATTAATACCAGTACTCCTGGGGCTTGTGTTTCGGTGTGATATGCGTTAAGTATCAATGGGGTATAAAATGTGCTACCTCCACACAAGATACATTGCAATAGCTAATATGATGTTCTGGTAGTCCGACATAAATATTATTGTTATTATTCTCGTTTTTAGTATCGTTGTTATTGCTATTATTTTGATTATTGTCATTATTGTTATTATTAGTATCATTAGCATTCCGTTACTATTACTATTGTTGATAAATAATGTAATTCAGTAATTTGAGGGTATTTGATTGTGCCATTGTCTTATAGGCAATGCCGGGCTTGTATATCCAGCTGTGTTAGTAACATGGATGTTTAAATCAGTTTTAATTGAAAATAATATCAAAATATAATTAAAGTGTGTAGTTGTGTGCAGCACGTTAATAGTTAACAGTTTAATTAATGAAAATTTATCTGTTAATTAGTTGTTCTGCCAGTCAGATGGAGTGACCAACCTGCCTCTCAGTTTCTCAAAATATGTTCACAGGTGTCAACGATGAGATAATTACGTCTTTTTGAATGGCTTAAACAATGAAGGAAGAAGGAATTTCTAATCAAATAAAGATTTTAGTGTCTCCGCTATGTTATGAGCACCCTTGTTTTTAGATCCAATCAGTATTAACAGGAGGGGCTAAAACAGCTATTTTAGATTCAATTTACCTTTATGAAATGCATTATTAATTACCAGGATATCCTCAAGATGGATCTTGTCTTTGGTCCCAATGTTCCAGTGTCAAAGATGTTTTTTCAATGGCTCAACATCAAATCTCGTCTGAAGGAAAAAAGAACTTTGTTCACCCCGCCTTTCTCAAGTATTTTAAAACACAATAGAAAGGTGTGATATTGACCGACTAATTGTTGAACAGTGTTCCAAAGTGCAAGGATTTGACTTCAGGAAGAGGGAACCACAAACCCCGTGATT
This sequence comes from Morbakka virulenta, assembly GCA_003991215.1. Classification (NCBI taxonomy): domain Eukaryota; kingdom Metazoa; phylum Cnidaria; class Cubozoa; order Carybdeida; family Carukiidae; genus Morbakka; species Morbakka virulenta. The sequence continues at coordinate 681,202 of RDPX01000158.1, forward strand.
TACCAAAGGTATCGTGCAGTAATCATTGCGAAATGGCACAAATGACTTTTATCACAATTCCTCTTTCTCCCGTGAAGCTCTTTCTTTCTGCCGTTACACCAAGATGAAAATTTTGCAAAAACCTACGTTTTCCAGTGTAAGTAGTGGGTTGGCCCAAAAACTTTAAAGGGTATTGGCTCCCAGTCTTCCAGACGAGGAAAATTTGGGTTTTGTTTTAGCATGTTTCAGAGCAGTGGTGTGTGTGTGTGTGTATTTCAAATGTCAGGTCAGATAAAACTCAATATTTTTCATCACCCCTTTTGTAAGAGCAAGTTAACCCCCACACAAAAGAATTTTTAAGTTCGGATCAGATAGTACAAAAATGGAACTGGATCATTTGGACCGATATATTATTGTAATAACAATTTTAGTCCACAGCCCCTTTCCAGTTGAATGGCCTCATTAGATTGTCATTAGAATTTGTTGGCAGGCATGATCATGTCATTTTTTCAGACACCCAAATATTTTGACCAAATTTTCAAAGGCTTCAAATATGTTGACCAATTTTTTAAAGCCCCAAATAATCGATTTTTGTTGCTCTAATTGACATAATGTTTTCAACTATTTTTCAGCCCTCAAATACTCAGAAACTCCAAATATCTACACGATGACCGATGTAATAAAGGTCAATTTTATCCTTGGGAAGACAATAGGTAGGTAATGACCAAGGAAATCTATTTAAAAGTTGAACAGAGGGAAAGCAGGTAGACCACAAGGAATAGTTTGTGACATAAAGAAGGGAAAACATTTTCTTGGAGTTTCATCGTAAGTACGAAAACAAGAGATGATACCATGTGCCTTGAAAGTGAGCCAAATGACCCCATTAAACAATTAAAAGGCTGGGTTGCTAAAATTTAGAAACAATCGAGGCATAGAACTCATGCGGCATGTTATCAAGCTAATGTAGAAGCTAACAGAGACCAGGGTAAGGGAAGTTGGTGGTATACAGTTAGACTTTTTAAACTGTAAGGAAACGGTAGGTGCAGTTTTTGTTTCGTATCAGATCTAGGAGAAACTATTAGAGGGAAACAAGAAACAGTATCTGGTTTTCACCTAAAAAAAGGGTCATCAGATTCCAAGCTTTTGGTGCCTTGGAAAGAAAAGTACCACTTAAACTTCGTTAGAGTTTTGAAATCTATGTACGCAAATATGCAAGCATCTGTTAGAACAGCCTTTGGGAATGAAGAAAATTTGATATTGAGATAGGTTTACGTCAGGGATCTTCACTAACCCTAAAACTCTTTATAATTTTCCTGAACGCTTTTAGTGAAAATATAGAGAAAGTTTACCACAGCAGATTGTTCCGTCTTCTCAGACAAGTGTTATCCTTCATTTCCTTCTTCTCCCTGCTCTTCCCGCTCGTGTTTAGCTCTTGAGACCTACAAACGAATTGCAGAGCCTGTGACAGATGTGAAATTCAAAGTAGTCCCTTGGGGTGGTAGCAACGGGGTTTTCATCTCCATGAATCCTGAGGGGTCACTTGAGTCCACCAGACGATTTGCAGATTTTGGGGCAGGATGACATGAGTAAATAGAAGTTTCGGAAGCAGTAGCGTGGACACAACAGAAATGATCCGAGCCCTGGTGGTCTGATGAGACTTCTGATAATTCACCAGTCCTGCCTTGGACAACAAAGACCGACCATACACCTTACAAGGCCAAAGAGGGCCACCTGCTGGCAAATATACATACATACATACATACATACATACATACATACATACATGCATGCACACATAGATGGTCAGAAAGATAGATGGATAGATTGATGGATTGATGGATAGATAGATAGGCAGATAGATAGATGGGTAGATAGATAGAAAGATAATTAGATAGATAGATAAGTAGATAGATAGATAGATAGACAGATAGATAGATGGAAAGATAGATGGATAGATAGATAGGTGGAAAGATAGATAGATAGATAGATAGATGGATAGATAGATAGATAGATAGATAGATAGATAGATAGATAGATAGATAGATAGATAGATATATAGACAGAAAGGTAAATGGACAAGCTTACATGAGCTTTGTCAGGAAAAGGCTGTGTTAATTAAATTAGATCATGGTTCTTGTTTTCCTGAAAAAACAATGTTTCGTAGTCTTAATATTGTACTCGATTCCTTCAAGGCAAGTTTTTAACCCCCTCAGATTCACCAAAAGAATAAGTTCCACAAGACCTGAAATGAGGCACGTGTCCCTATTTGGACCTGTGTTTTATGTTATGGTTGGTCAAGAAGATTACGTAAACATGCTCAATTGTTACATTCCTCACCATACTCATTTGACAGTTAACAGACAAACCAAACCTAATAAACTGGTGGAAAGCGAGAAGATTCGAAGTCTCCTCAACGATAACGTGGTGTGAAATCGACTCCCTTTTACTTGGGAGTACATATTTTTTGTACTCTGAACTAAAAATAACCTTATTTTTGCCTTTTTTCCCAAAAAATAGTAACATTGCCAGAAATAATATAATTTCATACTTATTAACTTGTTTTGAGCCATTTCAAAAAAAATTTTGCGTCAAGTTTAGCTTTAGGTTATTTTGAGAAAAAAGGATAAAAAAGCTTGTTACAATAAATTCCATCCTTGCTAACTATTGAATTATACTGTTGAATAAATTATCATATCCTTGCTACCTATTTAATTATACTGTTGAATAAATTATCATAAACAATTGAATTATATCGTAATCGATAGACCGTGAAAGCAATAAAAACTAATATGTTTTTCTATTTTCACTCCTCTTATTACCTGCAAGTTATGGACAATTATGTGACATCTAAAATATTGCATGTACTGTGTCTAAAAAATAAGCCTCTATTTAATTTTCAAGGCTCCCTGGATAAACTCTGTTAAGGTTTTCAAAATAAAGAGGTTGCACAGAAGACTTGCATTATATATACAAATAATCTACGTTACTAGCCTTTACGGTAACGTTTTTGTATGCAGTGCCTATTAGAGGCTCTCATTTATTAGTTCAGTTATAGGGAGGAGCTAATTTCAGGAATTATGGTAATTTATAATAAAGCTGGAAAATAAATGGAATTTTTAGTATTCTGCATGTGTGATCATTTGTATTACAAATTTACCAAATGATCAGATCCTATAAATTAATTTGAATTAAGTTGATATATTATGCAGAATTTTTATAAAATTTATTTCTTGCACACCAGTTTTAACTTTGCTTCTCAAGCACCGTTGCTTACTCTTACCAAAGGTCTCTGTCCTGCCTTGGGCTATAAATCCGGGGTTTTGTCAAAGGTTGGTTTGTTGTTGGGGACTTGTCCATAAGTACAAAAATTTTGACATACAAACACCCAATAAAAATATTGGGTTTTTTCCTTTCTCTTTTTCTGTTTAAATTTGGATTGCCACTTCAACCACGACTATGGAATCATGGATATCTGAATCAGAAATCACCTCTAAAAATACTCTCTGACTTTTAACTTACCCCTGATGCGTTCGGTTCAATCCAAATGACTAATGTTCCGTTGCGCGATTTTCTTTCATTTTTGAAAAAATTACCCACTCGGGACTGTACTGTCTGCCTTCTGAACATTTCTTCAGTGATAACGAAAGTGGATTTTCAAATTTAGTCATGAGATTACGGATGGCAACCCATCCACAATAAAAATTAAGAAATATTGTAATAATGGAGCAATAAGTTTTTGAATATTGGACCAGATATTTTTACCAAGGGAAGTGGACACTTCACACATTTACATTTTTACCTGTTGAGTAATGACGAAAGTAAAGTTCATCTGATACTTGATTTATCAACGCCACAAATCATTATGCAATTTGTTGACAACTGAATGATTTCCCTGTCATCCATGTTTTTTCTCCTCCACTTTTTGTGGCAGAGCGCTCTTGAGGCTGACAACGGTGCCCCTGAAACTGCCACCCTCATTGGTCTTGTGGTTTGATCACTCAGACCAATCAGAATTTTTGACTTTTAAATATCCGCATATATAGTAACAATTGATTGAGGTATTTCTCAGAAATGCACACATTTCAAGTGTTGCAAGCTGCACCAATAAACATTTGCACACCGAAATGCGTGCCCGTAGATTAAACTATGTATACATGTATGTATGTATGTATGTATGTATGTATGTATGTATGTATGTATGTATGTATGTATGTATGTATGTATGTATGTGTGTATGCTTCTCTACTCTACGATGATTTCATCGTCAAGACCAAAGAACTTTTCGGTAGGATAATGACACAAGGAGCTTCCCAAAATAAATTAAGGAATGTTGTGCGTAAAGTTTATGGCAAACATTTTGATGCTTTCTCTTCTTTTGACAAAACATGTTTCTACATTACCTCAGATTTGACTACTCTGTGAATTTATTGTCTTATCTTCTGTCCTTGACTTTTTACCTTCTATTCTCTTCCTGATCGATCGATCGCTGATAGCCTGTACTTAACTGTATGGAGCTGATGGCAAATATATATATATATATATATATATATATATATATATGTATATATATTTCTTTTTCACCATGTTTTTTTAGATCTTTGTAACAGAGAGTATGCTGAGTGTTGGGTACCCGTAACACATGTGGAAACCAGCCACTGCCAGTCACAAGCCCGGGACCACTGTTACCAACATGGCCTTTCTTATGTCTGTCTCTTATCTAAATTTCTGAAGCACTTCCTCTATGGCTTTGTTTATGTATTGCGTCTCGAGTCGTGTAAAATTTGTTTGTGATGCATAAGTTTTTTTATGTTATTATTTTTTCAAAATAGAAGCCTTAACATCTGGCTGTTTGGAGTTTACTCCTAATACTGTATGTATGTATGTAGGCATGTAAGTATGTATGTATGTATGAATGTATGAATGTATGAATGTATATATATATGTGTGCATATATAAATATACATACATACATACATACATACATACATACATAGAGAGAGAGAGATAGATAGAGAGAGAGAGAGAGAGAGAGAGAGAGAGAGAGAGAGGGGTGGGGGCATACATACATACAT
>RDPX01000158.1:686262-697594 GCA_003991215.1 Morbakka virulenta
TGGGTTGTGTTTTGTTTATGTATTTATGTGTGTAGTATAGTAGTATATTGTGGTGTGATGAAATAATGAATGATTTAATTATAAAATTTTAAAAATGGTTATATAAAATAGAAATAAAAAAAAATAAGAACAAAAATAAATAATAAAAAAGGAAGAGAGGAGGAGAAAGGGGGGGAAGGGGAGGGGAGAGAGAGAGAGAGAGAGGGGGGGGGAGGGGAGAGGGGAGGAGAGCGTATTAGAGAATAAGACTCAGAAAGATGGAATTGCCTAAGTTAATGACCATGAGAAAACGACACATACATTAACAAGCAGCAGGACAATACGAAAGACAGCACGACGAGTAAAACACACAAAAAAAAAGAAGAAAAAACGGTTGCAGATAAATTACAAAAGAAAGTAAGTATAATTGTTATGGAAAGATATTTGCCAAGAAGAATGATAAAGAAGAGTAATAAGATGTGATAGATAAAAAGTAAAAGAATTAGTAATGGTCTGGTGGTAATTACAGAAACCATGTATCACCAGTCGATAAATAAATATATATATATCAAGTAGGTAGCATGGCTTGGCAAACATGCAAGATTCACTTGTTGGCCCGGGTGAATATTGAGTGTTGTTTGTCTGCAATTTTCTTGAATGCTCTTCTACTTTTTATTAATTTTGTCTTTCTGATCGGTACTCCTCTCTCTTTATCTCTACAACTACTAACATCGTTATTATTACTGTTTTTCTATTATTGGATCCATTGCACTTCGGTACAAAGAGAGAGATATTTAACATTCCCAGGATTCATAAACGTCTTGGCGGTGACATTTGGCCAATGCTGCCAGGGAGCCATATATTCTGTCATTTTGATATTAAATCCCCGAAATGACAAACGTGGTCATCAACTGATGATTCAAGTTTTTTCATTTACCATCCAAAAGCCATTTGTGTCCTTTTTTATTTTTTTTCAGTTTATGTCAAAAATTAGGTTGTTCTCTGACTTGAATCTTACTCTCTATTGCAATATTACAACATAGTCATCGTAATACAACAAAGTCTTTTACTATTACTATATATCTTGTTATAAGTTTTGTTTGTCTATGTATTTGTTTCTAAATTGTTTATATTACCCTCCCGCCCCCAATTTCCCCGAAATAATACTACATATATACATTTATTTATTTTATATTTTATTAAATAATTGTAAAAACCTTATATTGGAATTAAGCAGCACGGCTGACTGATGCTGGAAATAGGTGGCTTAACCCTAACCCTAACCTAAACATCAAGTTTCTGAAGTTAGGGCCAGGTAGGCTTCATGGTAAGTAAAGTTGCTGTTGAATGTTAAAATGCCTTACAAGAATAGCAGTGAAAGAACAAAGAATCTAAAGGGAAAAAGAGCTCAAACACTGACAATGATAGTTTTATGAAATTTCTCCACCACCCAGTAAACAACTACTTAAAAATTTGTTTTGTTTTGAAGACATAGATGGCTCATTACCGGCTTTTGAATTTTATGAGAAGAGGTGCTATAATAAGGTATTTTGAACAATGAAGCCGTGAAATTCCGCACTGCCAAATCCAAGTCCCTGTGAACGGCACCGTCTGAGCCCCATTTACTGGGGGAAAATGACGTCAAAACCACAAAAAAAAGTACAATGAAGCCGTGAGTAAAATTGTTGATTCAAAAAGTAAAATTAGCCCCTGATGATTCAGTCTTGTGTTTACAGTAAGACAAAAAAAACCCCCATTTTGTCTACAGCTGTTCTTTTTCTAAGCAGATTATTTTTCTCTTGGTAGGCGATCGTTTTTAAGTATGAGGGAAAAGATACCTCAGCTCCTCACTTCACTACTCATACATCAAGCATTGGAAAACACCCTGGTTATTCACTGAAAAAGATACTTGTCCTCTTAAGATCAACACACGAGCTATGAATTAGTAGTTAACACTACTGCTAGTAATACCAGCAATCTTTCTGTGAAAATGTCTTGCATTCTACAGAGGGGTTCTTATTTTAAGCTTGTATTTATTATTGAAAAAATTGCGTAATTATCAATGCAAATACCTTGGTTAAATCGTAGAATAAGTTGGATGTAAAAATTATTAATGAAAATTGTAGATTAACTATCGCAAGGGTTCATGTTTCTTCTCTCCATAAGCTATTTACAATGAGTAAGTTTACCCAGGTCAGTGTGTTCGGAGCAGCGGCTGCTTGTGATACTGGGCATTGTGGGCAGTGTCCCATCAAAAGTGCCCCTTAAAAGTATTGTATCAAGGATTGAAAAGTACCCTGCCTGTTCTCTGTGAAAGATACTTGTTCTGTCAAAATCAACAAAGCAGCTAAGAATTAATAATACTAATTATAATTATGATAATAATAAAAATAATAGCAATTAATAATGGATTTAGAAAGTGCATTTTTGAAAGAGTAAGTTGGAAAGCCCTTTACTTTCTGAAACACCTTGATGACAAAAAATAGCGACAAGAAAAACAACTTCTGTCCAGACGACTCTTATGATGCAACTTTGAATAAAAAATAATATATATAGCTTTCACAATCCTCAGCTAAACAAATGTTGAAAACTATTTCGTACGAAGACACCCTAAATAATTGTTAATAATTCCCAAGGTAAGTTCAATCTTCAGACTTGTAATCAGCTAACAAAAGCTAATCCTCAGAAGGCCATTTTGAAATCATTTCATTTATTGGTATCAGGTTTCCCTTATTCAGCAGCTTTGGCGATAATTTAAATCACAATTTGCACATACATTTATACACACATATTTAGATGCCTACATGCATATTTATGGAAAAACATGGAGCCTTTCAGAAATAATCGCTGTTTCGACAAGATGAGCTAGTGCTCTTCTGTACCACCAACTCAGTAAAAGCATTAATTGAAAAGCTAGCTTTTCAGCTTCTTAATTGTAAGTGGAAGCAGCCTTGATATTTTAATCCAGGGGTTTAGAGGATAAAAATATGCATTTTGCGATTTGAGATAACTCACAAGCTGTTGTCCTTTCTTTTTAATCTTACATGGAAGAAATGAAGCCTTCGAACACGTTGAGTATAAATATCATGCTTTCACTCGTGATGGTTCTTTGCAATGGCCGCTTTAAAGTTGTCAATCGATTTCTAAGTCTCTTCTCAGTTTTATGTTTCCTTCACTCTTATATTCTGAAATTAAAAAATGAGAAAGGTTATACATCAAAAGAACGCAATTTTCTCATAAAAATAGACAAAAAATACAGAAATGATTTAAATATAAGAAGTTATTGTTGAGAACAGGTAAAGGATGTTAAATGTTTACTGATATCGCAGTAAATTCATGAAACCAATTTTTGCTAATGTTAGTGACTGCTGTTTCTTGAGTACAAAGAAAAGCTACCACTCAAGCAATAATAAAGGGGATGACGATGAAAGAAGCCTGTGTTTCTTAGAAAAGACACAAAAAGTAGCTCAAGACAATAAACGAACCAGTATTCATAATGTAAGACGTGCGATCGCACGCGCATGGATCCACACATGACCAAAATGTCCACTGCGTCCAAAATATCTAACGCTCGAGGCCAAATCTCAGAAGCCTTAATAGACCTTTTTGTGAAAATTTGTCATGAGAGCGATACATCGCCCTCGTCAATAAGCTTAGAAAGACGATTGCCCCTTCAACAAGTTATACCCCCGACAACCTTTTGACGTTCAAGCAACACATTATCGCTCTCTGTCACAAGCGCAAGTTAATTAAGATATGCGAATCACAGCACGCGGTCTGTTATAACGACTGATGAGCCAGAAATAATGCTGGTGTTCTTTGCTTATAAAATAAAATGTGTAGAGCAAAGAGGCTCAGAAGCTGAAATACAGTAATGTAATACACTCCATATGCTTTATATGAAAGCAGCAACTATGGACACAAGTAAACCACATAGAATTATTCACCTTGACAAAAATGACAGGCAAAAACCTTAGAAATCAGAGAGAAAACATCTGGTTCAAAATTTCCAAAAGAGAGTGATATTGGGAAAGACAAACTAAAAGAAAACAAGTATTTTGCACATTAACTGGTGGTGAGAGATCCTGTGAAAAAAAAATCAGCAGAGATATCTTTGTAACCCATACGTTGTATCTATGTTTTATAAAGAATATAAAGAATATATATAGCAAAATAATAATAATTTTTCAAAATTATTCTAATAAAATAAAAATTTACAATCTGAAAATGTTTGTAAGTAATTTTTTTTACTTCAAGAAAAACTATTCGAAATGTAATCAAAGGAAGGTACCAATAACGTAAAGGTTTAACGAATTTCTTCCCTCAAATTAAGAAAGATACATAATAATAATTAGTTATTATTACCCAAAAGGACGTTACTGCAATCATCATTTATAAGGAACATTTGTGTTGTCTTACCTGAATTCAAACACATCCAAGTAACAAAAAGGTCGAACATGTACTATAATGAGGAACGGTGACCAAAAATGGTTATTAATTGTATTTTTAGATTAATTTAAAATTGTTTATTTTCATTGAATTTCCTAACAAAGACTCGCTTTACCTTTTATTATCTTAATACAAACATTTCACATTTTCTGAACTAGACTTACGCACTCTTCTTCTTTTTTGTCTTGCGGCTGCATCCCATCAGCTGTCACCACAGTGAATAGGCATTCACCAGCCTAGATTTACGCACTGACGTAGGAAATTTATCATGTCGTGAGTCTTAAGTTTTTTCTTAGGGACGTCTCAAGAGGTACTCTCATCGCCAGGCTCGTTTTACGCAGCCCTCATTTTCTTTTGATAATTTATTGCAGGCAGTCAATAATTTCAATCTTCGTTTTAGCGCCATGTATCTACATAATAATATTTTTGAAGTTTTGCTGAATAATTCTACAGTTTGTAAAATGTAACCCGTAAATATAGGGAACTGGAATTCTGTAATTTGGGTTTAAAACGTTGTTTGCATAGAAACTCTCTTATAAATGAAAAATGGAATGAATACAATTAATCGCGTTTACTTCCGGCTCTTACTTCCTGGTGGAAAGTAAGAGCCAACTGACTTTACAGAAGTCAGATTTTTGTAAAAAATTCAGAAGTCAAAAAATCAAATGCTCAAATATTTGAAGAATATATTCTAATTCTTTCTTTTTGTTGTTTTTAATTTTTAATCTTCCTCCCCTTTGATCTAAAGATCGTGTAAATTAGATGGTGGTTGAAGAATGTATTTGACCTTGAAGAGTAAATTAGTTCGTATCCAGCATAGAAGTAGAAATTTAGAATTAATGACTCCGATGTAAAATAGCGTTGGAAAACGAACAGGTCAGAAAACGGGCGGCAACAAGTAACGAAAAAAGATTGAAAAGCAAATAATTGGGTGGCATATTTTGACTTACGCACATTCTATTCGTCTTCACATTATACTAGGAAACATGCTATATGATCGGTTTTGACTTGATCCTTCACGATTTGGAACAAATTGTCAAATCCTGACTTAAAAATGAGGAATGCACTTTTATCTTTAAAAATGTTTTGCGATTGTTCAGATTTTTGTACTTTTACAGACATGCCAGCTTTATTTGGATGTGCTTTATCAGACCCTGAGTTTCAGATTTTATACAGACTTCCATATTACTGCTTCATCTTTACATCTCTCAATAATAAGTTTTTGGGTCTTTATGATATGCCTGTCTTGAGGGGATCATACAAGTGGTATTAATGGGAGGGTTGTCATAGCATTTTTCTAGGGGGCTTATATGTCAGACCACTTAACTTGGAAAGCTGTCGAATTTTCAAAGATTTCAAAGATTTGTGCTTTGCCTGCTTTAATAGGCTAGAAAACCTAATGCATGGTCCTGATTTTACATTTTAATTACGGTGTGGGTTTTCCTCGGAAGGGAGTAAAGCTAACGTTGCTCTTCTTCATTTTTTCTCTAATACTTGAAATAAGGTCTTCTTCTGCTCAACTTTGATTAATTATCAGAGTAAAGGTTTTGAAACATTCTGTTCTGTAAGATTATAATTCTTTTTTCTTTATTTTGGCAGCAAGGAATTTCTTGGCCGGATGTCCTTCCTGGCGCCAACCAATGGGTTTTTTCTTTTTTAAAATTCCAAATTCTCTTGACCTGCTCGGGAAATGGAGCCTGGAGCCTCTTGGTAAAGGTGGAATCGCACTAACGCACTAACCATTAAGCCACGGCTCATCCCTGCAATATTATAATTTGATTGGATTTAAATGGAGGAGGAAATGAAGGAAACTAAAACCCCCGCAAGTGAGGGAAGGCAGCTTGAATTTGCTCTTTCAGATGATAACTCGTGGATACACTATTTCTCACTTCTTTCCTGTTAACTGAAACCATATGGAAAAGTGTCTTAGAAAAAGTGCTGATCATTATATTGGAGCATTGAGTTTGTACAGAAAATTTGTCATTGGTCTGCTGTATAAGGAAAATGGAATTAAATAGATTTCTGAGAGCATTGTTGTTATCAGACAACGCAGAAGTAACATGAAGTGGTTGGGGTACGAAAAAAGAGTTCAATTTGTTTACTTTTCCTGGGCCATCCATCTAATCTTAACAATTCGTTTGAAAAGACTCTGAGTAAGTAGACCTTCGTTTGCGGCCCATGACAATACACGCCAAAGGTAAGGAATGGCAAGTGATGATGACAATTATTATTACCGTTGTTATTCCGTGTAATTAATGTTTAATTAACAGTTACTGTGGGATTTTGACTTTGTAAGTAGTAGTTAAAAATGAAGGCCTTGAAAATTAATATATCTTATTTAAACAAGCAAGATACAATGGAAGAAATTATTCAAATGTCAAAACTATTGCTAATTTCCAGCCATTCTCGAATCCAGTTTTTATTATTTTAGAACCAAGAGATTTGTTTCCAGAGCGGTCAATCTGGATCTGACCAGTCTTACCAATTCTAAAGAAAAGAAAGACGTTGTTCGATCAACACAGCTAATTCTCATTCTAAGCAACCTTTGTTTGCAATATTTCTTGTTTTGAAAAGATCAAAAAGGACTTGCTACCAGTGGGCATTCGCCTCATTACACCTACTTACTGATTAAATTCCGTGAATCAATTTTAATTGGAGGCTTTGAATAAATCTTTTCGTTTGTCAGTTTTCCAATGAAAATTAAATCTCATGTTTGTCTGGAATCTAACCGTGAGTTTCAAAATATAGTGAGGTGTCATGTTAACTGCAGCATTGACGAGCGTAAATCATCGCCAGTCCCATAAACGGTCTCTACAGATCGACATATCATAGTAAATAGTAAAATACGTAGTAGTAGTAGTAGTAGTAATAGTAGTAGTAGTGGTAGTTATAGTAGCAGTAGTAATAATAGTAGCAGTAGTAGAAGTAGCAGTAGTAGAAGTTGTAGTAGAAGAGGTAGTAGTAGTAGTAGAAGCAGTAATAGTAGAAGTAGTAGTAGTAGTAGAAGTGGCACTAGTAGAAGTAGTAGTAGTAATAGTAGTAGTATTAGTAGTAGTATTAGTAGTATTAGTAGTAGTAGTAGTAGTGGTGGTGGTAGTAATAGTAGAAGTATTAGTAGTAGAAGTAGCAGTAGTAGAAATTGTAGTAGAAGTAGTAGTAGTAGTAGTAGTAGTAGTAGTAGAAGTAGAAGTAAGAGTAGTAGTAGTAGTAGTAGTAGTAGTAGTAGTAGTAGTAGTAGTAGTAGTAGTCGACGACGTAGTAGTAATATAGGAAGAAATAGTAGTAGAAGTTGTAGAAGAAGTAGTAGAAGCACAAGGCGGAGGAGCAGCAACACCACCACACAATAATAATGTTAATGTGCAATTGCAATCGTAAAAGTAATCGATACATTATCAGTGAATGTCCGAAACCAGTCCCAAAAGAACACAAACGTATTAATAAAAGGATAGTAAAAGGATGGGAAGGACGATTTTCTGGTAATTTTTGCTGAAGAAAAGCTGTAANGTAGTAGTAGTAGTAGTAGTAGTAGTCGACGACGTAGTAGTAATATAGGAAGAAATAGTAGTAGAAGTTGTAGAAGAAGTAGTAGAAGCACAAGGCGGAGGAGCAGCAACACCACCACACAATAATAATGTTAATGTGCAATTGCAATCGTAAAAGTAATCGATACATTATCAGTGAATGTCCGAAACCAGTCCCAAAAGAACACAAACGTATTAATAAAAGGATAGTAAAAGGATGGGAAGGCCGATTTTCTGGTAATTTTTGCTGAAGAAAAGCTGTAATGATGAAAAATAAGTGTCATCAGTTGGGTTTCAATTGTATTAGCCAGACAGCTAAATGGGCTATTCAATTTTCAAATTTTAAGGGAACCTGAAAGTGCAAAAAGTTTATGAGATAGGAATTTTTTATCTTTACCTCATGCGTATTGACAAAATTAACAAAACTTACCATATAATAGACTTCTTTACTTGAGGGCTGTTTAATTAAAACAAATGTGTTTTAGAAAATCGGCAAGTATTAAAACTGAAACGAGAACTGTAAAACTGTGGATCAAGACAATGCTGCCCATTACAGTAGCTCCAGGTGCTCTAGATAAAACCTCAAAAAATCTAAAGAAGCAAATTAGGGTTTTTACTTTCATTGTGAAGGAGAACTTGACACTTCTGCTGATCGAGTCGATATAAAATTTCCATTCCGTAGCTACGTAGTCCACCCCTATTGATTTCATCAAATCGACAATGTTGTTGCAATAACCAATGACAAGTCCTTCTGGGCTGTGGAGAACTGTCTAAATTCTCTTTCACTCTCTCGATACCAGTAGAATGTTGTTCCAGGTGCCTACAAGTTGTTCTCACGATAACGAGAGCCAAGAAGCTGTGCCGATTCCTTTGAGAGTTTAGGTCTCGTCTCAGGTCATTGGGGTCTGCTTGTGTTAGACCTCAATGACCTGAGACGCAATCAGATTCCGATTTGGAGCCATATTCCATTGCAACATCTTGCCCGGGAACAGGTAGGTCTGGACCATGAGGGACTGGTATTATAGGAGACGGAATATCAGGATACTGAACACAACGCTTGTTCTTGCGATTGATCCCTTAAAGATTAGTCGTGGAAAAATAGCAGTCTGTCACATGATCTTTACCCTTTCTTCACACCATAAAAACAGCGAATGGCATACTTTTCCTTTTGTTATTTCTCCAATCACACAAGTTCTCAACACATGTTTTGCAGCTAACTTGGAGTGCAATTGGTTTTTCCTGGCCTCCATGATTAACACTAAAACAAGTATGATATGCCTTCTTTACAAAATCAGCTATTTTTGCAAGGTGACCAGGAAGAATCACATTACCACACATATAACAAAACCCGTCAGGATGATTTATACATTTGCGATCTATTCTCTCTTGATCTGAAATACTAAATGGAAACACTACATCTGTTCCTTGAGATTTCAAGTCACATTGACTGGAGTTCATCCCTGCCAAACAATAAATGACCATCCGGGTGTAAACAGAAAAAGTTTCAGTTTCAGTTTCCTAAAGTTGAAGACAGATTTCAGTTGCAGTTTCGGTTTTCAATTGAGGTTGTTCCGGTTTCGTCTCCTATACCAAAACAACGATTGGGCCAGCTACAACCCTGTTTTTCTTAAACTGAGTCACAACGAGCACTAATCATTTCTCAAAACGTGACCTGACCAAAGAAAATAGATGATGTATTTGGATTCAGCGCACCAAAAAATACACAAACCAGTTGAAAAACCTTCGACCTTTGAAAAACGTTTTTCAACGCAGGCCAGTTTAATCGAACGTTTATGGAAATAACTTTTTCTTCTTATACAGATTGATGGATCTTCTGCATTGCATTTCATAATGCTGCTTTTACAATTACTTGTAAAACGAAGTTATTTTTCTCATCAACTGTACCCTATTTGAGCATATTTTCAATAACGGTCCTTTTTGTATTTTTTTTTGTCGTTAGTAACAGCACCTACCCTCGAGCGCCATTTCCCACTCCATTGTCGATTAAGAATACTTTGCGTTTTAACTCTTAACCATCCTGTAGAACATAACCATCGAAACTAACAACACAGACAAATAAGAATCATAAAGTACCAACCCTACTACACAGATACAGGGGGTACAGTACCCACGACTAGACAGTCATCCTTATACAAGCACACTCACAATATCACTCTTGAAACAACCCAGGGGACTTTATCGGGAAACTGCGGTTGTATTATCTTTCCTTCTTTTAACTAGACAGTGAACGAGATACACAGAATTTCGTAAACTCAGTATGCTCTAAATCTAAAACTTTTAGCAGGTTAGCAAAGCTATCTTCAAGCGACTATTTTCATAAAGATTGATTGTTAGGATCAAGCATTATCTTCACCCTAAATAATGAGATCATAATTTTCATTTGACTGAATGAATTAAGCAATAAGAGCTGTAAAGATCCAATTAGTTCAAGCAGAGCATTTGCCTGTGGCAACATGTCTTATACTAGAGAAAGCTGCTTTTCTTATTTGTTTTCAAATTGTAAATATTTCATGCATTTTTTTAATAAGTAATAATCCAGCTTTCGTCACCGAGAGTTTTAAAGTTATTTTTGTACATACAATGTTTTCAAATGGAAAATTACTGTTAAATCAAATTGATCTTTCATCTGTCAGGTTTTAGAATCTTCTTCACTGGCTCTGTCAGTGTGAAAAGCACATATTGAGTTGCTATTTAATCTTGACAGCTGATCTTTACTTCAACAGTTGTGCCACAAGTACCTTTTGTTCGTTTGCATGGTCAGGCTGAAAAATATCAATGTCAAATAAGCAGATAAAAGTTCGTTGGACACCTATACGTTTGTGAAAGGTAGAAATGATATGGATGGTGGAAAAATGCTCTTGACTGTTTGATATTTCTTCCTATTGGTATCAGACACATTCTTGTAAAGGTAATAGTCTTCTCAACAAAATGTCTGCTCTCCTTATTTCTCTGTAACAAATGAAGAAGTCTTGAAGAATTTGAATACTGCAGTCAAATATCCGGCTATGTTCACACAAAGTGTGACTGTTAGCGTTGTGTAACCTTGAGCAGAGTTGCAAAAATAGCTTTAAAAATTAGAAAATCCATTCTGCCAGACTAGACTTTCTGACTTTTTCTACGATCAGCGTCTCTTCCTAGCACCATAGAGCCATATATATATATATATTTATATATATCTATATGTATATCTAGAGAGGGAGAGGGAGAGGGGGAGAGAGAGAGAAAGAGAGAGAGAGAGAGAGAGAGAGAGAGAGAGAGAGAGAGAGAGAGAGAGAGAGAGAGAGAGAGAGAGAGAGAGGAAGAGAGAGAGAAAGATAGAGAGAGAGAGAGAGAGAGAGAGAGAGAGAGAGAGAGAGAGAGAG
>RDPX01000158.1:697898-719674 GCA_003991215.1 Morbakka virulenta
ATATACATATACATATACATATACATATACATATACATATACATATACATATACATATACATATACATATACATATACATATACATATACATATACATATACATATACATATACATATACATATACATATACATATACATATACATATATACAAAAAAAAATACATAAATTGTATATTTGCTCTGGATTTCCATCGAGCATTGCAAAGTGTAGCAGATCTCTATTATTTTCGTTTGTTTGTTTACTTACACATGTACATATAAATATATATTTGTATGTATTAGTGTTGTATATATTAGTGTTTGTATGTATTAGTGATTTTTATATAGTCCTGGGAAAGAATATGTGCTCATTTACACATTGAGCATTCGGTATTTTTCAGTAGTCAACTGAAAACAAACAGGAAAGTGCAATATGTATACTCTCTAATTCTAATCGGTAGTATTGAATAACTGTGTGCGTGGACGATTGCTCACCCAATATATCCTTAATGAACAATTGGTCTGCGATAAAGTACAGAACAAAAAATTACTTTACTCTTAGAGATTTATTTTTGATGAGCAATATAAATAAACATGATAAGAAAAGACATGCATTGTTTGTTTCAAAAATTTGAAAATAAAAACAATGGTGTATTTACAATCATTATTGATTGACACGTTGAGATATATGAAATGCCTAACGAACATGAAGTTATATTACTGACTACTTTATCCTTGTACAATGGTAAGATTGATTGCAAATATTTTGTTGTCTTGTAATTAGTGTGAGCTCTATTCACCTTAGTCTAGGTTCTCCATAGTACATCGATCATGACTTTTTCTGTCTAGGCAAGTTAACGTTCTTTCTTAGACTTTCTTTTTCGACAGTTGCCCAATGAGGGTTGTCCGGTAACGAAACATTTAGGATTTGACTAAAGCAGAGAAATATATATTTCACTTGGGCATTAAAACCTGGGTAACAATAAACCTATATGTAAGACATTTGGAAAACACCGCCTAAACGACGATGATGATGATAACATCATCGTCAAAGGAAAAAGTAGCTCCTCGGTACTTTTCCCAGTGGTTTCAGAGCTCCATAGTCTTAGCTTCTCGCCTTGTTTGGAACCTCACCCATATTGATCCATGATGCAGAAATTTTATTTTTTTATTTATTATGGATTGCAGTATTAACCTTATGTCCTGAATTAATTTCCTCCAGGGGACTGCTGCATTTGTCAAGGTCACAAGAGTTGCTAGCTGAGCGATTAACGAAATAAACGTTTCCTACATTTATCAAAAGACACTATGACTTCTTGCAAGATCCAAATAAATTGCTCTTTCTTTTGTTTTAACTTCAAAATGTACGTAATCGCCTCGTTGTGATGACAAGAGAAGGGAAGTGAGCAAGCATAATTCGTGCTTAATGTATTGAGACTCTAGTTACCTAATCCAAATTAATTTTTGTAATTGTGCTTTGTTCGATTATTTGTACTTCCTTAACGTGTCATGCACCAAATGACATGTTAAGGAAGCACCATTTGCTATTTTCTAAGTCGAGGCAACTGCTTTTGAACATTTGCCTGTTGCTTTTTTTGAAGCAAGAATGAAGTGTACATCAAGTGGAATGAGACATTAAAATTAACAGCTTATCATACGAGAGGTAACCGGTTCGAAAAAGGAACCCATTTCACTTAAGCGTTGGTAGGATGAATGAAGTAAAAAATTGAAATTAAAAGTCTTCTTAACAGTTGGAGAAATTATATTATGTATTGATATAGTTATATGAATGATATTTTCAATCTTTATCCTAATTCAGACGTGGATGTGTGTCCCTGTCTCTCAGTCCCATCTTTCCTTTATCTGCATGCAAGCATACAAGTTTGATATAAGTAAATTAAATTTATCTCACATTTAAAAGGGGCGTTTACCACACTTGACGACAGTTTTAAGGGCAGGGTCGTCTATGATTTTTCCAGGGACTTCTTCTATAGTGAAGTTCACCACTGGTTGTAAAAGATATGCCGAAAGCACAAGAACGATCCTGACATTGTATTTACAGTTACGGTTACCTGTTAGTTAAAACTGGAATAGCAAACATTAAATGTTCTTTTAAGCAACAGACTACCTTATCCTCGTTTCGACCTCGCCAGCAGGTCATGGAGACGCTGAGTTCAATAGAGTCAAGAACCTATTCCTTCACTTAATGATTGTCTCAGTGACTATAATAACAAATACCTCCTACCCATTTGCCCTGCAAAACTAGGGATCATAGCCATCAGAAAGAATAAACAAAACAGCATATTGCTTAATAATTGACTAATTCGAGCAGCACGAGGCTTGTTACATGTAGAGACATTTGTTTTCTTGTGTCAGAGATAATAGATTTCTATCGTTGTCTCTTGTGAAATAACGATGACTCTATGAAATATTAATCAAGGTGTTCAATGGGGAGCAAAAAAGTTTGTTATTTGAATTCAATGATGCTACATTGTTTCTGTTAACTATCATTGTTGGGCTAGAGATGAATTAACTATAAAATTGACCAGGGCAATGCCATTAATTACTATTTCCAGACATTTGCTATTTTGATGAAAATGGTTATATTAAACTTTCCTGTATTAAGAGGGCTGATGGCCCACAGTAAATTGTTGAGAAAAAGCGTGGTTTGAGGGTATAAGGGGAAACCGTCGGTCGTAAGAGGTCAATGAACTGACAATTTGATCTAAAAACAGTTTGCTGTGTATAAATCCTACTCCATACGTTGATAAAATGGTGTTTATAAAAAATATATTTTGGGGGCCTGTGAGTCAAAGCATATTACAGCGGGAAATTGAATTTTAATTTTTACTGTTTGATCCTATTATTTTTTTAGTTTTTGTATTTTAGACAAAATATATTTAATAATTAGAATGTATAGTGACAACAAGTTGCCATCTTTTGTTTTCATTCTTCTTTCAAAAAATCACTGGGGTTTGTTTTCCAAGGTAATCCTTCACTAACTATTAGAGGTAGTGCCGTGTTAGTATTAATCCTGGGAAGCTTCAACAATTATGCATTATTATCAACTTTTACATTCCCTGTTGTTGCGGTCACAAGATCGGTATGGAAGAGTCTTTTATAAGCTTGCTCGAATTGAACAGGCCTCTGGTTGACACTGTCATGACACTGCTAAGTAATGCTACGCAGAAATTTTCTAATGAACCTTGACTTTAATATTTGATAACTAAAAAACACACAGTTTTTGATTATCCAAACTTTTCCACGATAACAGGGTCAATTTCAGAGGGATCACCTACGCTTTGAGGCATTTGCTCTGACCTGTCTTGTTCTTTCATGTACTATACCCAACCATCTTGAAAGATTTAAAAAATTAAATTCCGTTCGAAATTACCAGGTAATGAGCATTCAATCCTGAAAGAGGTCTACTGCCTTACTTATTAACATTAAAGGTTAAGGAGTTGCACCAATCAATTATCCAATTTTTTCAAGAAAAAAACCCAGTGCTCTCAGCATCATTAGACAAAACATTACGAGCAACGTGAAAACCTGCCTTGCCCGTTTTACCTTCATTTCCATGAATTTTCAGATTAAAGGGTTTCTCAGTGAGCTCAGTGTCAACTCTATAGAAAGGTTTTGGTCGTCCTCACTTGGCAAGTGTACCACTGATCTTGCGCAATTTGATTCTTCCTCTTCCTTCTTTTTGATAAGATGTTGCTAATTAGAGGGATTCTAAACTAGTAAACGTAACTTTAGGGATTTTAATATAAAATATTCATATTAATATTATATTTATAAGGTAACATATTTTCTTTATTCTGTTCAGGAGAAAACAAGTAACTGAAAACTCCCATTGTGATGCTTAAAAAAATAATTATATATATATATATATGAATACATTATATATATACATATATATATATATGTATAACCTGACGAAGTTGATATACGAAAGCTTGTCTCATCATACAAAGTGACGTTCTTGTTGAAATTTATATATACGTTTGTATATATAAAAACTATGTTAGCTTGATACTAATGTATTGTGTGTAGTCATCTAACGATGTAAATTTAAAACTTAGTATGGTGTAGCTAAAATGAATTACAAATAAGTAAAAGCACATCTCTGCTGGTTTTCACTTCCTTCAGATACAATCCATTTATTACTGCCATGTTTCAGGAGCAGCATCTTTACGGTTGTTGGTATGGTGACCTTTAGCTTGCACAGGATTGTTTTTGTTTTTGAAAAAGTGTCTCTGAACGTTGCAATTCTTCAATCTGGTTTTGATTTAAAGGCGAGTCTTTATAAATATGTGAGTTAAGAGTCGGGCTATTAAAAGAATACATTAGTTGGGAGAAATCCGAAATAAGAAACGAGCTTAGAATAGCTGAGCACTCATTTACCTAAAAGCAATCCTTGAGGTTTAATGAAGAATTACACTGAGTCTGTTAGGATTAGTGTGCTTTGACCTGGAATCCACAAATATGCACCAGAACTAAGGAACAGTGTTTAGATCAAAGAACAGATACGTCTAAAATTTCTAGACTTCGCTGATGCATCATACCTAATTTCAAAATAAAGATTTGAGGTAAAATAAACTTATCTGTACCTTACTTTGTCAAGTTGTTCTTTGATTTTTCATAAAGCCAATGATCTCAGATAATGTGTATAGCATCATTACTCGATTAATTCACATGCTGCTGCAAAGTACCGCTTTTTAATAAAAATATGTACAAAAATCAACTCTGCCTTCAAGTAACTTTTACATCTAAAAATATTTCACTGTCAGTCATAAAGGAGAACATTCACATGTTCTCTTAACAAAAAGCATTTTTTGGCAACAAGAACACTTGGGTGTGAAATTTCAAGTTTATTAGAAAATCTTAATCCACATATATTATCATCATCATCATCATCATTATTATTTTATCATTATTTCATTATTTATTATTATTAGTAGTAGTAGTTGTAATAGCACATATTAGTACATATGTAGTAACCCACAATATAAAAGTCAATAAAGTGGGTACTGTATAAATATTCGTAAATAAATAAATAAACCAGCTATGAATGCTTATGAGGAGGTTCGATTAGATTGGTATTCCTGTGCACCCTTTTAATGGTCACTCGTTTACAGCAAATGATAAAGTTACATTGAGTTTTTAGTACTTAAGCACACATACACGCATACGTTTATACACATAAACACATAAAGATAAAGAAAAACACACTGTTGTAATATTACTGGTGTTGCGCCTAAAATTAGAAAAAATCAGAAATTCAGTATCACTTCCTTCAACTAGTCACATCTTTTGTTAAATCAAATCAACTGTCGAATCTGGGGTCCGATTAATATACCAGCTTTTAAGTTTTCACTATCCAAACTTAGAAAACTTTTACAAATATACTGAAGAATATCAACATCGTTGTCCAGTGCTTTAAGAAATTGTTTCACAAGCCCTAATTTATATGCAAAGAAAGAAACACTATTTTATCAAGAGGTAACAATTGTTTAGCAACATCATTTTTTTCCGAACATTAGCTCGATCTTTTTACTGGCCAGTCCTTTTCAGTCCAGTCATTTCCTTTACCTCTGCCGTCCCAGTAACAAAAAAAGCATGGGTATTTCGTGTAGCCAATTTTTTGTCCAAGGAAGAAGTTCGCCATCTTTAAATCTACACATATCACCCATTGGTGGGCTTACACTCCTGATTGTACCGTATTTTTCTTTAAGGGATACAGAATGCCCAATCGGTATTGATTCATAAACATTAGTGATGTCCAGAAGAACACATTTCAGGCTTCTTTTCGAAATGTCAATAAAAAGCTTCCAGTCAGCAGGAGAGTACTCTGTAATACCTAATTTCATCAGTACTCCAGAAATAGCTTTATAGAAAACAAAGTTAAGTTGATCATCAAAAAACGACACAAACTCTTTATTACGTGGTATATAAAAAGTGATTTCAGTACCATGCTGCAAAAGATTTAGACATTTTAGCCGTGATGTCAATACTTCTGAAGACGCCTTGGATGAACTAAGGTCCCTTATCAAGTCACTCAGATTCTGCTGGTCAGGTATTACTGATGTGGTAGAGCGTGCAAAGTCTTCCTCTTCATCATCAACATTAGTAAGTTCTTTGTAATCATGTTGTTCCTTGTCTGAATGTTCATTAATGGAGAAATCAGGCAACTTATTAAACTCAGAAATAGGAATATTAGCACTACGAGCTACTGGTCGAATTGCCGAAGGAAAGCTTTTCTAACTCAAAGATTTGTGCTTCTTTTTATTTACCCCTGTCACATTTATAGAAGAGAAGTAACAGTCTTCAAACATGACTTTTAAGCTCCCTTCAAACCATTGGTATCTCAAATCCTATTGATTGTCTGGTTCCACTTGTCCATTCCTTCAAAAGTTCTACAATGTCTTGCAAACAACATTAAGTGCTTATGGGTTGTCTTGGTCTGCTAGCTTTACTCCAAAATATACTTAATACTCTTTTCATACAAAATCCGTCATAAACTTTCCGTTATCTACAATTTTGTATTCACCACAAATGTAACAAAAAACAATCAGGATGATTTTTTCAGGATCTTGATATCATTATTTATCTGTACAACTAAAAAAATACAGACGTCACAAGAAAATTGATATGTGCAAACAAGCATTCTGCTGCCAAGTGAGAGTTAATACTTAATGACCTTGTCAAACACATGAAAGCTACAATTTAACACTATTAAAAATACCATGGAATAAAAATTTCTTTGACCTGGCTATGACCTGGTATATTGGAAAACATTTTCTGCATGTGAAACCAAGTCCACATGATTTCCAAATCTGCTGAAAACTTTAACATGCCTGCAGAAAAAAAAAGGCAATTTACAGAAATGTTTCCATTTGAGGCTTATCACTGATAAGAAAAACTAAACATAGCTAACCAAAGAAAATGAGTACAATTTTCGTAATCAGCACTCTAAAATTCCCTAAAAATAGTCTTTACCATGCCGACTCTAAAAATTGTGTAGACAAGTGTAATAATATCGTAATGTTAACTACAAAAAAGGAAAAGGATCTTCAGGGGTAATAACTTTGATGATAATGATAATGACTTTTATCATCATGATGACGACAAGTACCTTTGTGGTGTTTCAATTTGCAGTTTTGATAAAAAAGTGATGACATTAAATTTCATGGTCTCTATAAATGAATTTCACGGTATTTAATTAATTTGCTATCTGTTTCGTGAAATTCTTGAGTTTTTGGCTCTCATTTTAACTAATATTTCCTCATTGATGCTGTTGAGTACCTTAGTCTGCGTCTGACAAATTCATTTTGCCCTTTATGAAATTAAAATGGTCAACAGGATAGGTACAGGATAGAAAAAGTGGAAACAACGAAAATTTCTTGCATCACTGTGTGTAAAAAATGGGCTCTTTGAAGGATATCGAATGGGTGTGTGTGGTAATATGTCATTGAGAAATAAACAAAAGCAATAAACACTTGAATATTCACTAATATGGTTGGAGATCAAACAAAGAAACGCTTGAAAAGAGAAAGCTTCTATTCTTTAGCTTATTGCTTACATATAAGTTTAAACATATATATTGCTATCGGCACAATTGCAATAACAGAGAAATAAACAGTTGGAGACGTACTTTTTTGGAAAGTTTTTATGGTCTGAATATTGTTATCTTGATAACAAACCATTAAAGAATTCAGGAATGAGCCCAACATGGCAGAAAAAGAAGTTCATGCTGGCAAAGAATAATGTTTTAAGTATACATGAAAAATGGTTTTGGTTTATATCATAAAGCAGCAGCATGCTACATTCTTCTTTGCTTTTATAAAGTTACATTGTTTCGGATCACATTGACATCTAAGCCTGCTTTTAAATTCCACAGGGTTACGTAAGAGCATTATTTGTGTACCTCTGTGCTCTCGTGTTGGGATATTTGACTTAAGCATAATAGCACAGTCTCAACAACAGTCACAAGTCTTTTTATTCTTTTAACATTAATCACTGCTAGTATTATCCATTAAGCCTTTCGACAAGGATTAATTATAGTTGCCCCCTTTCTTGTAAATGGACTCTCAGGGGCGTCACCAATTAAATTTATTATTAATTGTATTTTGTTCAGTATATCTCTCCCTATTCTTAGAGCATCATATGTAATACTTGTATAATGCTAAAGATGACCCTACTATTTATCCGAAGGAATACCATTGTAATATCTAACATGTGTTCCAGATTTTGAGCAAAAAAGCAGACTCGTGTCTACTTATCATTCCTTGCTACTTCTCTGGTATTGTATATCTTAAAAGGAAGCAGCTACTATTTCCCCTTTTAGCACTGATTACCTGGTACACTTATCAGAATGATCCAGTGTATAAACACATGTAGTCCGAATTACCAAAAATGAAGGTCAGTTCGTCTTCCTTTCTAATGGGGTATATAGTTTCAGAGACGTTATGTACAGGTCAAAGCAAGAGCACTGGCTCTATAGAAATTATAATGGAGGTAGGCAATCAACACTAGATTGATTTAAAGTTACGTAAACGAAAGCAGACTTTGATAGCGCGGATCTTTAAAATACCAAAGGTCTTGGTATCTACTTCTACAGGTTTAGAAATTGACGAAAACTCAGAAAACTTGACTGATGATTCAGATCCAGCCAAAAACTCTTAAAAGCCATTAAGGTCTACTATCGCCAGTGGCTATATACTCGTCAAGATAATAGGGGACTCTCTGGAATTTCTCTATTTTCACTCGCGAGTATGGCGTGGGAGTCTATTTAACATTCTTATTCTTTTTGTTGTTCAGGAAACCTAATTTTTTTCGGCGAACAATTAGCCCTCGTTGTCAGTTAGAGACTGGCTCAGACAGTAATCTGTTTAAACAGTTTTCACCTGCGTGCCCTTTGCCAGCTTTTTTTGTTTTTTTGTAGCATTAAAGTCTTCCTATACTCTTAACAATTTTTTGTTGAAAAGTACTTTCAAATCAAAGTAATTAAGTACACAAATATTTTATATGGGATTTCGTTTACTGTTTAATTTTGGAGTTGTGTCCTCGCAAGTAAGTTTAATATGAAGTTTCAGCTTTGCTTTGTTCCATTGTTTTGTTCAATTCAACACCTATGTCCAGTCAGATTGCATTTAAAAGAACTATTAGACCTTTCTTTACGTTTTATTAAAACAAGTGTGTTACCTCTTATTGTCGAGTTAACATCAGAGACAAGGAAAGCATGATTTACCATTGGTAATTTTTCAGCCTTCTGAATCACATGTTGTAACAAAAAGTTGATAAGATAGACTTAAGAAAGAGGATGAACATCCTAAAACACAAAAAGAGAACTCTTAAAACAGTTCCATTGACGAATCTTGATTCATTCTACAATGAATATGTACAAATTATTTTAGGAGATTTTAAAGCTAACCGTCAGCTTCTCCAAATTAACATTCTGTTCAGTAAATATATAGCGATAATTTTCGGTTGAAAGCATATATATGAAAGCATAAAAGTTGTGAGTTCTGGCAGTGATCTTGAGGATTTCAACATAGAAATGTTCTTTAGACTATCTTTCTAGTAGTTAAAATTAAAAATCAAGGTGTGATATAATCAACAGTTATGGGAATACAGGGCAAAGAGGTACTTAATCTATTTTCCAAATAACAATTGGAGTGGTAGAACAAAACCCCAAAAGTGTTTCATATAGGTGTGAAATTTCGCACGAAAGCCTTCAAAAAATTGACGGCATGTGATTACCTATAATACCA
This sequence comes from Morbakka virulenta, assembly GCA_003991215.1. NCBI lineage: Eukaryota > Metazoa > Cnidaria > Cubozoa > Carybdeida > Carukiidae > Morbakka > Morbakka virulenta. The sequence goes on from RDPX01000158.1 coordinate 707,653, forward strand.
TTGTATACATTTATATTTTCATTCACCTCATAATAAATATCAAAGAAATTTTAAGACACAGTCTACTGCAACTCCTTTTTTCATGTAGCTTGTAATAAACAAGTTTTCAAGCTCAAATGAATGTCCAACTGGCTTTTATTAGGAAGCATAAGCAGTTTTAGTTGCTAATACTAATGTACTTGACAGCATTGTTTACGGAAAGCAACGTGTTCTATCAGGTGCAAATACAAAGCTGAAAGCATCTTGCATGTAAATTACAGAAGAAAGGTACTTTGCGTTCAATGGAAAACTAGACGTTCCTTAGTTTTTTTAAGCTGGTATGTTCTGAGTACCTCATTTCTGTTTTTCCCATCATAATCTGGAAAATTCTTCGATGAAGTAAACATTAAATGGATCTTCTCAAAAATGAAAGATCGTATTGATAAACAAACACTGTTAAGGTTACCATCATGATAATGATCAAATACATTTCTTTTGTCAGTCTAACTTGCTTGATATTAATATGATTGGTTTCCACGCCTTAAAATGGTCTTTTGTTTTGCATGGACGTTTCGACTGAACATTGTCTCGTCATCAGCTCGATGATGAAAAAGGTCTCTTGTAACGGTTTATTTTGTGAGACACAAAATGAAACCCCGGAAACCGGGGCAAGTCACATATAATTTTCTTCTTCTTTTCATATATGTGGTAAAGTTTAACTATCAGGAAAGAAGAGATTTCTTATTTTGCAGGTGAATTATATTGTTTTAATCCTTGTAAGACTTGTTCAATCTCTTTCCCATCACGTTAGATCTTACATTCTGCTGGTATTTTGCTTTTCGAGAAGACTAGTAATTTTCTCTTTTTCAGATTGATTTTTAGTCCTCTATTTTCGCTGTCTTCTTTTAAAAGTTACAGCAGTTGTTGAAGGTCGTCTTTCGACTTAGTTGCCAGCGTTGTATCATCAGCATATCTGGTGTTCTGAAGGTTTACAATCTCTTCAGTTTTCTGGTTCACTTTGCACATAATTACCTCTGTGTAGAGTGAAAAAATGTCCGATGGCATGACCCATCCTTGTCTCACGCCTGTCTTGATCTTTGTCCTGACACTAAGTTCGTCATCTAGAGATATTGCGGCCATTTGATCCAAGTACAAGTCTTTCAGGATTACTATATCTTTACCGTCCATATCGAATTGTTCCAAGTCTTTTATAATTTTACTGTGGTTAATTTATCAAATGCTTTTTCATAATCAATTAAAGATTAATAGATGTCTTGTTGATGCTGTATGCTTCTTTCAGTTAAACATCTAATGACAAAAATAGAGTTTCTTGAACCATTGCCTTTCAAAATCTTTCCAAAATATCTGGTTGAATTATGTTGTTCATTCTATTCATGATGACACGAATCAGGATCTTTGTGATATGGCTCGTTAGGCTGATTAGTCGATGTTGGAGCACTCAAGAATGTCGGCTTTCTCCGTGATGGTAATAATAATTATTTCCTTCATTTGGTGAGGTATGTTCCTAGATTCATGAATCTTATTGGTGATTTTCACCAGTCTTTTTTCTGGATTTCATGTATTTCATACATCATCCATTTCTGTTTCCTGGTAACATATTTCTTGGGAAGTACTTTCTCCGCTGTTTAGGAGAAAGTACTCTTAACATCTGATCATCTGCCTGCTGAAGCACCCATTGTCAAAGACGTCTAAGCATTGTTGCTAACTGTGCAGTCCCCGTTGACCCTCGAATGCAGTTTGATATCGTAACCAGGAAAAGATTGCACAACAATCAGTGCTTTTTCTATTACACCATCATGTAGTATGTCATTTATTTCTTACATTCTCCAGCTCATAGGAGGGTTGCCAACCAAGACTAAAGACCCCTACTGACCACTGGACGGAGTTAGCCCCACCGGACGCCAAGCCAGAACTTCATGGTCTCATGATAGATGATTTACTCTACTAAATATATATAAAAACTAATTTAAATCTGCTAAAACTGTAGCCTCCGGCCGTTAGTGTAACAGAAACTTGCGCTTAGGCGGGTTAAACTTGGATGAATGCGAGGGCGAGTTTTTCTTTAGGTATGGTGATATTTGAAAGGGCAGCCACAAATATATTTGTCCCTCCCCTTCCGTGTCTCTTAATGGGATAGGTTCTTGTTAAAAAACACTACAGATATGCTAGGCAAAAGAAGTACTGAAGGTACCTCAAGAGGTTTTCTTGACTGGCTGCCAAAACCCAGTCAAGGTCTACCCCGGTCAAAACTGGTAAACTGCCTTTGTATTTAATTTATTAGCTATTTATGATATTCTTAGGATAATGTTTAATCCATATAACTGTTTTAGTTTGAAGTATTGATTTCTTGAATGGAACAAACAGGATGTACCATTCATGACATAACAATGACGTGGTCAATGCTTTCAGTGGCGTTCAGACAAAAAAGGTTTAAGCAAGTTTGAGATACATTAGTAAACAAAGTAACGGAAGAGTTTATATAGTTCAAAGAGATTGATTGTTTTTACACATTAGTGATAGTTCAATCCAATTAAAGGAAGGCGATAATACAGATTGAATAAAATGTGATAATTAAAAAAGTTATTAAAGAAATGTGCCTGTTTTGTGCATATTCTAATAAAAAAACCCAATAATAATATTGATAATAATGGAAACTTTTTACTTTATATCAAACACAATTACAAACGTCTTCAGGTAAAGGTGGATTCCATTGGCTTGCCAATTTCAAAATATTAAATATTTCCCTAACAAATTTATTAAAACGATTACAGTTCATGGTTTGTCCATGGCTGGTTTTAGCAACAGAATATGTAGCGTGTGGTTTGAATGACTACATTGAAAAGTTTGGTGGAAAGGAAACTTTCGTGTTTGGTGTCCATGTTTAAAGCGTGGCACATTCCACTGAAAGTAATACACGGTTGACCAAATATACCTGAAGCTAATGGAAAGATATAATATATGAATAATACTACTACTAATAATAATAACAATAATAATAATAATAACGACCAAATACCTTAGGCTATGAGTAATAGCCCGGTGATTAGTAGTTCTAAAACTCTGCACAATATAAAGAAAAGAAATCAAAACATAATAATAATAATAATAATAATAATAATAATAGTAACATAACAACATGGCTTTGTGTCCCTATTCATTGTTGTTTTTGTCACCAAATAGGGCAATAACAAATATCCAGTCTGAATTCAATGCTGCAATACCAGACTTAGTACTTGTACTAGGATATCTTTCCATGTATTGTTAGCTATCAGACTAGGAGTGGGGAGTGCTGTGGTCATAAGTTGTTGTCATACAACAACAACCGCTTGAGCAATGTGCCTTTCCTCACTGATTGTGGGGCGGCACTTGCAAGGTTGAAGTGATGTTGCCATTTTGATTTGGTTTCCATTTATCTCACTCTTATGGCTGCAGTACATGTGCCTGCATTCAACTTACCTGGCTTGCTGCTGGGCGCTGAATGCGGGTTTTTCACCCATCCATCACTAGATGGTGTGTAACCACTCGGTAATAATAATAACTTTGTACACTTTGTACACAATACGTGAGACGATTTTTGAAGAATACTTTGCAGAAACGCAAGGAAATTGTCACCAGAAAGGAAATCAATCTAAACAATTATTCTTAACAAGTCAAACTGAGCTGCAAAAGAGTTGTTTGACATAATCTGGTGTCAGGTTGAAAGCTTTCAGAACAAGAGAGTTTCCTTTCTTTTCAAAGAACGTAATATAAAAAGGATCTTGATGAAAAGGGAAAGGAGAATACCCTTTCCGTTTAGAGATTTTTTGATAAATTGGAGACCTACAGGAACGCTTCGAGGTGTCTATTGTCAAGACACTTTAACATGGAATCCTTAAGAAATGTAAACAGACAGCTGATACTGCACTGTTTATTTTGATTGTAAAAGCCTTTCTTATTTAATCTTTTTCTTTGTACTTTTAAAAGCTTTTTTTGTCCATTGATTTCTTCCCACCTCCAATCTATATCCGAAAACATGTAGAAACTCAATGGCATGCCATTTAAAACACGAGAAACATGTTGACCGCAGTGCTCTCAGAGCCGTGGCAGAGTTTCGAACCGCGAACCTCTTACATAGTAATATGTTGCGGCAAAGGGGATTTTGAGGCAATACGGCAATGGGTCATCTGACTTCTTAAATCTAAGCCCAGCTTAATAACGCGGAAAGACGAAAAACGCGCAGTCCTTTTAACTTTTAAATATACAACAACAAGAACAACAACAACAAAAAGACAAAGAAAAAAGTGTGTTGAGGGTGACTTCAGAGGGTTGGGGACGGGAAGGAGGTGGTGTATGATAGAGATAGGTGGAGAAGAATCATAGGATGTCTCACCCCATTAGGAAAAATGAAAGTAAAACGAAGAAGATGATGGTGGTGGTGAAAATACAAAACGAGATTTTTCCTTTTTCATATTTTTTTACGTTTTTAACTTGGGCAAAATTTAATTCACAATTACGTCAATTGCTTTGTGATTTTCCCTTAAAAAATTGGCAAAGCTTTCAGGGTGGTAAGCTTCATTAAGGGTATCTTCGGGTCCACAGGATTGAATGAAGGATTGAATAATTTGATCTTTTCAACTTTCTTAAAAATGTGGGATTCTTGATCCCAGCAACTTTTCTTGGAGCTGTCCTTATTGACTTGTAAAACGATAAAAATTCGTTATCATCTCTCATGCCTTCAAAACTTACATTTGTTAACGCTTCAAAGTTCTTGCACTGTAAGGTTAAATCCTTTTCTTCTGCAGAGTTTTTGACAGGTTATCGCTAAAACCGTCCCCCTAATATTTTTATAATTTTAACTCACGAAATACTAGGAAGTGTTTTTGTACATTAAAATATTTTTTTGCATGCAGAATAGCAATTGCTAAATTTTGCTGATGTCAGTACATTCTTTTCCCTTGATCCAAAAACTTTACATTTGCGAGTATCCTTCAGTTCTTTCCGTGAAAGGTGACGTGGCATTATATGTAAGAGCTTGTTTTGCATACCATGGCATGTATATTTGGATCTACTTTATCCTTGACGATGTCAGCCTATGTTCTCATCCTTTGTCCTAAGCAGATCCATTAGCTTGGTACAATAGTAATGATCACACGCCCCTTCGAGAATATTTTAATTATTAATGACGGTAAAAAGTTATTTGCATCCTTTTTCTCTTTTTCAAACAAGTTTTCTGTCATGACTCGACACCGTGGAGGTAAGACCTTCCGTTTGTGGTCATCTTGAAGTACGTTAAATTATGATTTACTAGTTACCATTTATTTATGGTTTACTAGTTATCATTTTACCGCTGGCTTTTTTCGGACCTAAATGCTGATATTTTGAGATTAGGTAAATTTGCAATACACACACACACACACACACACACACACATATATATATATATATATATATATATATATATATATATATACATATATGTAAGATACAAACAAGATATTTCCTTGTGAAAAAGAAAAGCATTCATATTTCGGTTCCCTTGCTGTGCCTAGGTTTGCAACAACAATTAGTTCGTTTTCTAATAAAAATACTGTCGCGTTTTGTAATGAATACTTGGCTCATTTTGTAATAAGATCATTATTCCATGAAGACGTGTTTTTTTTCACTGCCTCAGTTAGATGCAAAATGCAAAGACTTTCCTTTCACTACTTCAGTTAAATACATGGGACATAAAATAGAATAGCCTTAATATGATATCGATATTAGAGACTTAAGAATTCAAGTTTGGGTGGGTCATTTACTATAACTTGGTATATGATATTACTAAAGGAGATGTTGTTTACGCCCATTGATGACGTCATCATTCAATAATATTTTTTTTTGTTATGGAATTTTGAAAAAGGTGGGTCTTTTTTTACCCAAACATGATAAGTGATCCCTTATAAAACGATATTAAAAACCCAGCGACGCAAGTTGATGATGTAATCCTTCAGTCTCTGCATTATGTATCGAACTGAAGTCGTGACAAAACTAAACCTTTTAAGAATAATGACCTTGAACTCCTTTAAGATAGTCTTTAAAATCGATATCATATCAAAGCTATTTAACTAGGTGCGCCTTGTATCTAACTGAGGCTGGTATTATAAAATAGCTTGCAGTAACTTAAACACCTTCTTCTCTGGAGCCTTGCCATCAGGGTGCTGTGCCTAATTTTGTACTAATCCACTCATTAGATACCCCTTATTTTGCTTCCCCAAATTTGAGGAGCGGTACACTTCTCAAAACTCACACCCCAATCAAAGGAAAAAAAGAAAGAGCACTCAGGTTGTAAGCCTTCCTCCCTCTCATTGTTCATACCGAAAAAGCCAAAGTAAACAACTCTCAAGCTCTTTATGCTGTGATTAGAAGCATAGCACGTTGTATTGTTATTACAACTGATATTTTGCAAAACATCATTAAATGTTGTATGGGACATGAAATAAAAACTAATAACTTCAATCAAATCAATTTTCCCAACATTGTTCCTTTCTTATTTGAATATCGACTGAATATCAATGAAAAATCCTTTCCTACAACAGTGAAGCTGATATGGTTTACTTTCACCGCCAAAGAATTTTCAGACGTATTTTCACGAAGGACCGTGACATTAAAAGAGCTCGGCTTTTCTCTGTATAATTTAGCATGTTGTGTGTTTTTTCGCTGAATGAAGCTTGAAGGATTTTTTCAAATAAAAACTCTGTCTTGCCTAACCTTTGTAAAAGTAAACAAGAGTCTCTTTCCTTTGCCTCTAGGCTTTCACTAGATTAACATGTCTTTAATACTCTAATACAACATTTATCTCTTTGTGTTATATTTATTTATTGTTGACAATTTCCTCAATAACATTCTGTACATTGATAACCTTGCGGTCCTTTTTTTCTAACACTCAGACAAGAAAAAAATATCGCTATGTATACTATACTAATAAATTTGGTCTTCTACTTGAACGTTAGTCTTTTTTAACACGAGTAAATTTTTTATTCTGATCAAGCACTCGGTAACAAAAAAATAAATTCTAAAGATCATTACAGTATGACGTCATAGGCCGTGGTTACCTGAACCCATTAAAATCAATGTTAATAGCACACAGGAAACTCTTGCGGAAAAGCTTTTGTATTGAATGCTAATGCAAATTTATTACCAATATGAAATCTTCACTTCGTTGACCTTGACAAGCTGCAAGTTACTCATGTCGAAAACAAAAAGGAACCAATAACTCTGACCTTGAAAGTAGCTAAATTGTCTAAGTGCTGCGTATGTTCGTTTAAATTGGTAGAGATCCCTCTTGTCTTTGTGTCTTTGTTTCACTCTTTCCTCTGTCTATCCGTCGATCTGTAGTTGTCTGTATGCCCATCTGGCTCTGCATGTCTGTCTGTCTATTCTCATTCTGTCTCAGTCTCTGTTTCTTCCTTTGTCCGCCTTTCCATCTCTCTGTGTCTTCCTCTTTTTCCTCTCGCTCCATCTTTACGTCCCTCTATCTGTCTTTCTTTCATTTCCTTTCTGTCACTTGTCCTCTCTTTTCTTTTCTCCTTCCTTGTCCCCTACTTTACTTCTCTCTCCCTCTTTCGTGCTCAGCAAAGGCCAAATATTCATTTAGATATTACATACAATACAGAAAAAACTCAATTTGTACCCACTAATTTGTTTGGGACTTTGTGTACCACAGAGTTCAAATAGACATTACCTGTGTGTTCTGTTTTTACATAAGGTATTAAAGTAATTTGACCCAACTGTGGGTACTCTGACAACCAAAAACTAGTAAATATAAAAATAGTCGAATGTAAAGCTGATGTCAACGATAAGTGTAATTAATTGGTACTGTAGGAAGTAGTGTTGGGGGCTTTCAGACGATTTAGACTGAAAGTTCAGTTTCGGGATCGGTGCGTATTTGGCATTTCATGGACCTAATTGATTTATTCTGAGTATATTTATTGTCTTTATTTCCACAAACATTTTGAAATAACATTTACTCTGATAAAGCTAGCGGTGATAGCCTAATGGATATTTAACTAATTGTTTTGTTGTATTTCCGGAATAGTATCCTACAAAAACGTTTTTTTACAGTAATGGAACCGTTGTTGGCTTAAACTCAGTCATTTTTATTGAAGTCGGTGTTTTGAAAATATACAAGGAAATTACGTCAATGTTCTTTTTATTCATTTCTATACAATGCGGTTATTTTTCATAATCCAGCCAATGACGATATTCAGCATTTTAGGCTTTGAAACTGCTTGTTTTTACCGGCACTTTAACAGACTATTACAAATGGACTGGAGCGTTAGAAGATTGGATGTAATTACACCCTTCCGTTTCAAATAGTTTTGTAAAGTACCAAGTCATGAAAGCTGCGCATAATTCAGGTTTATTGCTTAAAATGCGAGTTATTAGAACTTGTTTACATTTAAAAGAAAAGGCTTCGAAATGGAGAAGTGTTTTACATGTTTTTCTCAAGAGACAATGAAAATTACGTCTGAAAGCTTACATTTAAGAGCAGTTTGCAAAGCTAAAAAAATGTGCAGCATTCTTGTGAATAATTCTGGATTTCATAGAAATTTTAGCGTCTCTCTGTTTCATTTTGATCCATTAGAGTTCTACTTGTTTTAGACACTTAAGATACACCGTGTTATCGTTAAGAGGTGTTAAAAGTCCAAGTACTTTCTGACTGGACTTCAGCCAAACATTCCAGACGATTTGACACTATCTGATTTTCTCGTCTATCGTTTTCAAACACCTTTTCTCCTTAAGCCAGTGTCATCAGCAGTTTGATCAATGTATGTTCATTTTGGGTTAACATTATCAATCGTAAATTACAACTAAGATTTGGTTCTACCACAGGAATGACTGCCGTGATAGGTAAAACCATTGTTATTCTAAAGCAACAGGAAGAAATGTGTTACAGTTGAACTAGCATATCATATTTTGGCTTAAAATAAACTCATTGTTTCTTTATTGACTAAGCCTTACATACAGTTTTGCTCTCTCTGGCTTAAGTTGACATGAACCTAAACAAAAAAGGCCAGTCAGACTTTGGATCGAGCTGACTCCTTGACTCATTTTTTTAAAACCGTCTGGTTTACAAAGAAGCAAAGCTTCAATTGTTATTGTGGAATGATGGTGTGCAGTGACGATGAGCTTAATTTACGAGGAATATGTTCAGATAAGCAGAAAATTTAGGTGACTTTGGATGGGTTGTTCACCTCAACAATGCTCCACCATTATTAATTTTAAGACCTTAAATTAAATACGATGCCTTCAAAATCAATTCTTAGCTTCGTCCCATGTACATATATCAGTGCCTGTTTTCTCAGGTCCTCTTGAAAGAAATAATATATTCTTCTGATGTCGTAAGACTGCTGTCTGGACTTTGGAAATTTTCAACCTCTTCTATATATTGCGAGGGGTCTGTTGCCTCGGACGCAGTAGCATTAACCTGTAATTAATTGAAGACCCATCTCATAAATTGTAAGGCTGTGCCTAAAAGTTATGACACAAAGCGTCAAAGAATAGCGACAGTTAGTAAGTAATCCCTGTATTGCGATTGGACAGCACGGCTGATACAGACGCAGAAATTAACGCCACTGACCGACGCCAGAACTGCACCTGAATTCACCTAGAGGACTGATTGTTGGCAGAGAAGACGCCAAGTTAACAAGTGATATCTATAGGTGTGTGCGAGAAGGCCGCATATGCTGTCAAAGGATGCCAGGGTCTGTTTACACTTACACTTAAACATGGTGTGGATCTAGGTTAGTGGAGGGACAGAGGTGTCTTATCTCTTTATTCTAGGGTGGCTCATATCAAGGTCTGGGTACTGCTCGCAAAAACGTGATTTATAGGGCTGAAAAATATCTTTACATTTGGTGATCGAAAATTTAATTTTCAAAATACATTTCCATGTATATTTCACATGTAATCGGGGATAACTCTAAAAAATTATGATGGGGTAAATGACTCAATAAGTCGATTAGTGGAATTTGCGTAGACATATCGTTGACCTAAATCGGCTAAAACTTTGTCTCCCTTAATTCAAATGTCCTCTTGCACTTGATGAAAAAGAAACGATAGTTATTGAAAGATGTGTGGAGATGACCAAGAAGCTTATGTTGTATATAGCACGTATTAATGGGTTTCCTACCAAGACATAAATTAACTAAAAAATACCATGGGATGGTTTCCAACCTTTAATTTCAACTTCTCCAGCCACGATACCTGTCAAAACAATTAGAGCTGGAGAACGTTTGTTTTATTCTCTGTTAATAAATAACCCATCCAGTTTTTTTTTGTCTCAGACAAGTTTAACCTCTGTCTAAAAGGTGATACTCTTACATGTGGTGTCCGTTTTCTTGGACATTTAATACTGCATGCTTTTCAGGTATATAATTTGAGAACCTGACTTCTTTATCTTTCAAGATCTTACTACTTCCGTAGTTTAACAAGGTGCTCTTCCCCAGAAAATAGACAACACATTTTTGAAAAAGATTTATTATTTAAATATTTGAAACATATGATATACCTGGTTTTTGGTAAGCTAAATTTAATCTAACCATGACAAGGTTTATTTGTTATATTAGTTTATCAAGAAACCAAGCTAAATGGTTTAGGTCGTATATTTTCAGTGTGATCACATAAAGTCTCAATATGGGAGAAAGAAACTGTAATTGCATTTTAAGCAGAGTCGCTAAAGACCGTACTGTACTTGTTGTCCTTCTTGTTGTTTTTCCTTTGTTTTTTTATTCTTTTTCTTGTTGTCCCTCTTGTTATTCTTCTTGTTGGCCGGATTACATTGAAATGGCTTTTGTTTGTGTTGGTCAAACAATGCTTTGACAAACAATGATAAAAGTTCAAATGAAACGGACATTGAAAATTCTTGACTTCTTACATTCAGTGAAAGCTATAGGTACAGAAGCTTTATCATGTCATGCTTTTTACTGAGCTACGTTTCGACCGATACTTTTCCTATCTCCAGGACCTGATGATGGTAAAAGTATCTGTGGAAAAGTTGATCAGAAAACCTTACGACTTATGACTTGATAAAGCTCCTATATCTCTAAAATGGAGAAATTAATATAAGTGAAACAAACGTAGTAAATAGACATTTAGTCCAAAACCACAGTTGATAGAGTTTTTCTTGTATGTTCAGACTTGACTTTGGCTTATAAAATAACCACAATTTTTTTTCAATGACTCGTGGTTTTGGTTTTTTAAGGTAAACCCAAATGACATTCTTTGTCTTCCCCATTTTTTATAATATGCTTTTTAATCGATGGTCTATTTCCAGTTAGTTACTGCCTGCAAAGAAAATTTGCTTATTTTTAAGTTACCATGTTATTAAATCAGAGCTCTGACTTAAAATGTTGTTTGGAAATCCATGGAAGAATTTTATGACCCGTGATATTCGAAACTTTTGGTTGGAGAACAAGTGTGAGGTGCTTGAAAACTCTTCCTAATTAAGTAAGCTGCTTTCAAGTATTATGGAGATACAAATGAGTACAAGAATACGCCGTTATGGTGAAAAGGAGAATAATGATTTGTGCTGTCTCCACTCTAAAAAGGACTAGTGCATCAATCGTTAGGACCAGAGACATGGAGAAAGCTTGTAGAGGCACCAAGACGTCCTTTGTCCAATGGCTAGATACTACTTACTTACTTATCCTCTTCGAGCCATGGGCGGCTCATAAGGCTTGACAGCATCCTCCGCCATCTCTCTCTCTGTCTTTGGTTATGTTCCTAACTTCGTTCCATGTTTGCCATCCCAGGTCATTTCTTTCTGCTTCCGCACTCCTCCGCCATGTTGTTCGCGGGCGTCCTCTCTTTCTTTTCCCCTCTGATGTCCATGTTAGGGCTACTCTACAGCTATCATTTTGTGGTTTCCTCAGAGTATGTTCAATCCATCCATCTCCTACACCTTATGAGCTCTCCTACTGGATTGGTCTTCGTCCTAAAGTAGAGCTCGGTGTTTGTGACTTTTGTGGGCCAGAAGATACGGAGAATCCTTTTCAGACATTTT